>JBAIZZ010000153.1:697356-768624 GCA_037355905.1 Heliconius aoede
AAAAAAAACACTCCTTTATTCTATTCAACTGCCATATTATGCATTAAAATTTTGGTCGAAATTTGCAAAATAGGCGCTGAAGGCACAATAATGAAAACAAGGATATTATCGGAGCATCGAGACCACTCAGACCAGTTCATCAATTTAATTACGCATCACACACAGAATAATTTTATATAGAAGTGCCACCGAGTACATTTACATTTTCGCATACTGTGGAAAGGAAAATATTTATGAACTTACAATAAATAAAAAAAAACGGGGTTTACTAACCCGCCCTAAGGCGTGAATAGCTACCTGCGCGGGTTTGAATCTGGTTACTTTAACATTCTTAAAAATGAGCTTCACTCTGTATCCCGTACACAGTAGACCGACTGACGAACAATAGCTGTTCTGCAGATTATTAGCCTAGACATATAGAAAAACGTCTTGAAAGAATCTGGAAAGCGATCTTGAGATACCGTTTTCATTCATTGACTTTAGCTGAAGAATCATAACGGCATCTCAAGATTGACCTCAGAGCTAAGAGCGGTTATAGACTGGCCTTAGTAATTTCCATTTGACAATACTGGCGAAGCTGTAAGTAAAAGCAAGTGAGTAATATAAAATGACTATCTCAAATCAGTGCCATTTCTAACAATCACAAAATGAATAGGCTTCGACACTAACTCTCATTTCGGAAACGTTTAATTTATGAATCATATAAATCAGATATTTAGTGTACCTAATAAAATATTACGCGCCATTTAATCCGAGAGAGAGCGCCTAAAATGGCAAATTTAGATAGCTTTATTTAATATGAAATAATATTTATAATTTATTATTGTGTCTATATCCAATACTAATATTTACTCTGTATCATTTACTTTCATAGTCTAGCAGTTAAATTGTTTTAGATAATATCACTTTATGTTTTTTTTACATTTAAAAAGAAAGATTGTTTTGTTATCTGTCTATTTATCTGCGTACCTAGTATATAAGTGTCTGATGTACAACGTGGAATCGACTGCGCTGCTTTTACAAAAGTAGCATATAGGGTAGGATAGATAGTGTTTTTATTTCATAATTTTTTATCCATTTCGTGTGACGCAGTTATATCAATAACGGAAATATATATATCAAAAAATATATATATGAGAAAATATATAGATATCTCTCGTTCTATTTTGTGGAATTACCTATTTTCTATAATAAACCTATGCAACGTTCCCTTCACCGCCGATACCTACAATCTGATTTTGTGAACGAGGCGTGTGCGATGTTGTTGCCTTGACAGTATCTGCGTGTGTCATTCTCAATGTTTCAAAATTATTATTAATTTTGTTTGAACATTTTTTGTTTATTTTTGTCAAAATCTCTTTCGTTTTAATTGTATTGTCTTTTTATAGAGTAGTTAAAACTGTGCTTTCATTTACATAGTAAATACAAAAAGACTGTATATTAACTCATTCCACACATATGAAAGAAAAATTTTTTTAGAAAGCACGAGTCGTTTGGAAGGTTTCAAGGTTCGGTAGTGGGAATACAACTTCGGCTGAGATTAATAATAAGAATTAATTACAAAACTTACGTTTTCTATAAATTCCGGGTTCTCCGTGTAACCATATCCAATGAAAATCATCGAGTGCAGCCCAAGTATCATCACCATAGTATAAAATCTGCAAAAAAGATAATAATACTATTGTTAAAAAAATATACAGATGCTGTCGTGGCGCAGAGGCACAAACGTGTGACTGTAAATGCGACGGTTGTGGGTCGATTCCCACGATTCGAGGAAATGAAATATTTAATATTTTCATTTCCTCGCTGAGGAATCAGTTCAGAAAATAACCATAAATTTACGTTCTTCATTTTTTTCACGTCTTATGTTTATTTTATTATAATTAATTGATTGAATTTGTTTTAAAAAAATCCATAGGTGTTTTAGAAAGCTTGTTCCCCTACACTCCTCAATCAGTTGCGTCTGTGAGTTGTCAGTCACTCAATAATGGAAGGCGTAGCAGGAATCAAGCGAATACGGCAGATTTAGTTGAAGTTATACGTTTATCCGCCAAACCGATAAATTATGAAATAGCCCTAATACTGTAGTTAAAGTGAGCAACGGCCCAATAATAACATTAATATAATACAAAAAGATTTCATATTTGAACCTACGACCTGTCAAATGTTTAAACCCCTTCTTCAAATCGACTTCCTAGATATTATATTTATAATCTTTGAATTGTAGATTTAAAAATTACGTAATAGATACGTTTTTTTTATAAATAAGTTAAAAAAAAAACTAACCGTCCCTCAAAAAAGCCTATGAAAAATGGAAATGTGTACAATATTATTCTAACAATATTATCCCCATTCAAAAGTTTTAACAAAAGATAACAAACATTACATGCCATGTTTTTTATTTCTGTATATTTGCCGTTGCATGAAATGAATCTTCATATAAATATTATTTTGAAACTGGGTCATTTTTGTGTAGTTGCACTATACTCGTACATATCCTGTTTATATTAATTAATAAACCAAGTCGCAAATAAGCTCTAAACTTAAATTAAAATAATGTGAAATTTTAATGTGGCATTTTCATTGAAATATTTTTTTATATTTTCTCTTATCATAAACCCATGTAAGTTTTGTTTGTATATACAAATATATAGCTTCACGCTGTATCTCGCACATAGCGGGGTAGGCAGTCACTTTGGTACGACTGACTTATTATTTATTATTGACCATACTAACCTCATCGCTTGAAAACATTTGAAAATTCCTCCTTCAGCGCTGCCACCGTATTTTAGAGCTTTCCAGTTCTTTTGCACGCAAAACGCGAACATGTATCTATTACCTAAACAAAACAAAATATATTTTTATCTATATTTTAATTAGGAAACTTCAATTTCCAATACAAAAACCTACTTAATAAGTAAAATAAAATAATGAATTATTTAAGTATTTAAATAAATTATAATTTATTTTAATAAAAAAATAATCCATTACATGTTTTAAACAGTAAATTTTTATTAGTAATAACAAAGGCTAAGTTTTATGAATATGTAAGATATTCATAAAATTATTATTAATTAATTTTTATAATATATAATTGACTTTAAAAAATAATTAAATATTATTTTGTTTTATTATACTGTATACTTTAAATATAATATTAATAAAATATTTTCTTGATGTGGGTTGACGAACGGCGACATTAATTTCCGCTGGTCCACGCGATTTATTTATATATTGGGCAGAAAGTGGTGAAGTGGAAGTGAGGAATCGAATCCACAACCGTCGTATTTTCAATAAGATGCGCTGCGCCACAACGGCCGCTATAAATCATACATAGGTATTCTTTGAAAATATTCCAAAATAAAAATAAATACCTTCTCCATCCTCCGGTGGCCAAAAGAAGTAAAAAGCAGAACAACCCAGATTGACAAATAGAAGAATTAGTAGGAGTGCTCCTATAATATAGTCCAGACTATCAGGTGGGATATAGTCATTCTGTGTCTTACAATATCTTACTGATAGTGAGTCCACCTAATAAAGAAAAAAAAACATATCTATGTAGCATCGCAAAGCAGCAGGTAGAGAGAACATAGTGTATATAGCGTATAAGACACTTCGTTTCCAATTTTCCACAGAAATTTTGATATATTACTTGTAGAGTTACAGAAATCAACGCCGCACTTCGTCATAGGTACATGGTCTAAGATCCCAGTGCTTAAATCTGCATGTATTTGTGTGCTCAATGAAACTTATTTCTAAGAATGATACATGATAGAATAGATTGCCTACACCTGCCACATTATTTGACAGAAAATCTTAAAAGGAATTGGTGACAACAATGCTTGCCACCTGGTTGCCTTAAAGGCTTAAACACATCTGTTTAATGTTCATAACTTTCACTTTTTCAGTAGTTTCACGTTTTTTCAGTAGTTTTTTGTAGTTTTTATATCAAAATAAAGCTCGATCGTTACTGGGTGACTGACTGACTACGTACGGACAGAGTAGAACGAATGTAGGGTCCTAGGGGATTTTTCGGCCATATTTTCCTTATCATTTCAGTCATAGTACCCACTATATATGTATAACTTACTTGTAACCCATAACCTTCATGTATGGTGGCATTGAAGCATTTCTTTAAAGCATCAGCGGTGATATGACCTGCATTCGCATGAGTCAAGTTCAAGCCGCAATGCTGGGATCCACAAACACCTCTATGTAACTTTGTGTGTTTGTAATTTCTATAGGATTGTGATGAAAAATTCTGTAATAACAAATAATTATTGCATTTTTAATATATATGTTGAACATTTGTAAAGTTGAGACACTGCTCTCTTTGATGACTCTTTCCAAGACATTGTAAGTTGAGTGGAGAGCGTATCGCAGGGTAAGCAGAGTGAACTTAAATTCGCTATGTGGGACATAGCGAGGTACAAAAACATGGCCTACTTTTCTAAACCTACATTATAAAATAAAACTAAAATATTGTAAAAAATAAATTAAATCTACTTCACGCTGTACCCCGCACCACAGTACCCTACTGTGTAGGCAGAGGGAACCTAGTTAAGACACTCCGTTCCCCACTTCGCTTCCGTTCCGCGCTTCACCTCGACACCAGAGCGAAGAAATTAAAATATAAATTTAAATAAATATTTAATTTCCCCGTGTGGTGATCGAATCCACAACCAGCCGATTTTGAAGCACACTTTTTGCCCCTGCCCCGACTTTTTTGCGATTGGCCTCTATTGTAGGTATGAGGATAAGGATTTTAATTGACTAACTCATTCAATTAAGCCAATGCTTATAAAGAATATTACTTAATTCTGAGATTCCTTAATAATTAGACACTTTTTCATCTAATTTTCGATTAAACTAGCAAACAAAAGACAGTCTCAGTACGTAATGATGATAGATTACAGTAATTAATTACAACTTAGGATACGTTGAAGAACGCTCCTTTCCTATTTCTCTTGTTTTTTGTATACACATTCAAGTAATGTCGCACGCAACCGTTTACAAAGTAATCTGTCTGTTTGTAGGTTTGTTAACAATGGAATTTAAATATATATATTTTTTTTTGAGCTATTTAAACATAATCTTAGAACGAAATCCTGCTGATGAAATTTCATTTTTTAATATAGTGAATATTTTAAAAAAAATGTAAAAGGGATGTTATTATAGGTAAGGTAAAAATCTTATTATTACCTGAAACTGAAATTAAATAAAAAATAAATAAAATTTTTAATTACTATTTTTATTTTAGCGTGTATGTAGTTAATAATATTATGTCATAGTTACATAATGCATGTCTTTTTAGTGACCCTTTCAGAAATAATCGAAACTTAAAATGCTTAACACAAGAAAGCCAAAAATATTTCTAAAATTAGGTATATTTAGAAATTCACATATTCTCCTTTACAAATATAATTTTACAACAATTTCGTATAAAATGTCAATATATTTTCAACTTACTTTAATATATTGGTACAGTGGTGTATCATCTTCTAACAGCTCAAAGTCTACTATGCAGTAGACAGCATCTGGTTTCTTCAAGCAGCGGTCGAAGTCATCGAGTTCTGATAGCAGCGGCATTGAATGGTAATCAAATGTGTGTGATACATCTGTAACAAAAGTAAATATTAGTTATCTGCTTGTATTCAAGATAAAATGTTTTTTTTCTTCACGCTGTATCCCGCATATAGCAGGGTAGGTTGAGAGAACCTACTTTTAAGACTCTTCATACCCCACTTTCCGCCCAATTTTTTGAACATTGCGTTTTGAGTGGCG
This sequence comes from Heliconius aoede, assembly GCA_037355905.1. Classification (NCBI taxonomy): domain Eukaryota; kingdom Metazoa; phylum Arthropoda; class Insecta; order Lepidoptera; family Nymphalidae; genus Heliconius; species Heliconius aoede. The sequence goes on from JBAIZZ010000153.1 coordinate 703,141, forward strand.
AGATTGTACGTCTCGCTTTGTCTTCTTACAAGAACGAAGAAATGGAATAAATTTATTTTCCTGAATTGAAATTGAACGCACAATTGATTCAAAGCATTTGTTTCTGCACTTTGTATCCTGAAAATAGCAGGGCAGGGCAGAGGGAAACTGGGAACATAGTGTTGCCCCTCTTTTTGCTGAATTCTGGAGATATTGTGAGTGGCGGCACTCAACACCGCGCTTCACCTCGTTACCAAAGTGAGGGAATGAACGTATTAAATATTTCATTTTCTCAATTGGGAATCAAAGCCACAACCTATCACATTTACAATCGACACGCTGGGTTCCGTATCATTATCTATAAAGACGGCAAAAAAAAAAACACGTTTGTTGTATAAAACACTCTTAAATATATATATTTCCCTATTTTGCAGTATTTGTTATTTAAGCTGCAACAGAAATACATCATCTGTGAAAATTTCAATTGTCTAACTACTACGGTTCACGAGATACAGCTGGTCTGTGTTACGCTTTGGGTATGAAACCCTAAAAATTATCTAGTTATTACAAATAAACATTGAGTAGAATATTATGAAAAAGAAAATAAAATTGTAGAGTTTTCGACAAAGCGTGGCGTACAATACAAAGTGTAGTTGAAAGACATGGTGCAACGTTGAGTTCCGCAAGTCAATGTCTAAAAGTAGGTAGTAGTGGGTTCCCTCTCTAGCCTTCTTTTTGCGGGATATAGCTTGAAGCTATTTTAATCTATTTATTAGAACTTTATGAAAATTACTTAAATGTTATTGGAAATTCCAGCATACGAGTATATTTCGTAACGATGTCCGTTGGATATTGCATACTAACATTTCCTTTAAAATTACTACTTTATGTCTATTTAATAGTAATAAAATAATAATATTATTACGGTATAATATTATAGTAATAAAATAATAATATATAAGTGGCACAGCATCTGACTGTAGGGGCGACAGTTGTGGGTTTGACTAGCATTTGGGGCAAAGAGTTTATTTCATTTCCTTGGTTTGGTCACATGTAAGACACAACACAGCACGTAATGTGCTGAGGAGTATAAGGTGGCATAACTCAACGCCACAGTACGTCTAATAGAGCGAGGAAATGAAAAAAAATATGATGTAATGATTCTGAGTGAGAATCGAACACACAATCGTCACGGTCACACTTGTCCTACCGTGCCTTTATGTAGTTTGCTTTCTCGTGTTCTATTTCATTTGAAGTTTAAGTAACTAAACCTAAAACTACCTGTTAATGCAATAATTACATAATTATAAATATATTCCTTGTATATATACTTTCGAAACATATTTGACATATTTGATTTTAAGTCCTACCATCACTGTAATAGATACAAAAATTGCATGAAACACGCTTTTGAGGCCTAGATGGTGTAACAGCATAATTTATTAGGTCTAGAAAATCGTACTACAGATTTTAATCTACTGAATATAAGTGCAGTTAGTATATATTTGTTATTTGGAAACGGATAAATACATAATAGTTACAATCATTTAGCGGAATCCGTTCAATCAAACAGTTTTTTTAGCTTAATTTTCGCTCAATTTTCAAGACATTACGCGGTGATGGGGGGGGGGGGTGTAATTCAACGCCGTGTTCTGAGTTGTTATTAGAGTGAGGAAATGAAAATAACTGAGTGTTCGACGAACAACTGTCGCGATTGCAGTCAGTCGCTATACTGCTTCGCGACCTCCTTAACGTCCCTAACGTCCTCCTTAGGTAAAAATCTTTAGTAGAAAATTCATCTTATATCTCAATGTAACAGCAATGAATGTATTTTAATTAAAAAGGGGCCAAGAGTGAAGATAAAAGTTCTTTATTTATTTAACCACAACAATTATTTATAAAATATCACGCATGGATGGACAGGTCCATTCACTTATAAATCTAATTATTTGAAAGTAAAAAGGGGCCCAAAACTAATTATTACAATTTTTATTTTTTTTTATTTAAAAAGTCATTACACAAGTTACTCCATTTTTCCATCAGCCGTTTGGACGAGCTTCTTGCGACACTATTACTTAGTGACATTCTCGACTTGCATTTCAGTTTCGAAATTTGATAGGAACCCGGAAGAAACTGGCACTTTAATGATCTATTTTCGTTTACTCAACATTCCTTATATGATGTTAAGACTAAGTGTCACCAACACGTCGCAGTGAATGTGTACTTGTAGGTAGTTGATAGAAGTAACTTTAGTGTTACTCGACATACAAATTCAAATATATAAAATAAATAAGTACGTATATTTTGTCAAATATATTTATTTGATTGATAACAAAGATTAGTGTCCCGCTGCCTACGATACAATGTCTCCAAATTGGGGACAAAGTAGAGAACGGAGTGTCTTAACACTAGATTCTCTCTACCACCCCTGCTATATGCGTGAAATTAAAAAAAATAAATAAGCAAACAAAAATCATCGACGTCAATTACACTCAAACATTAAAGTGGTGGGAATAGGATGCAATTATTTCCACTGCCTTTACAATGAAGTGTTAAATTAAACATTGATTTTGCCACTTACCACATTATTGGTCAATATGATATATTTTATGATATATGTAGTATATAATCAGAGTATATTTTAAATATTTAGGTACTGATGGAAGTGATGGAGAAAAAAATATATGATAGTGATAATACACTCTGTCCTCCGTTTTTTTACATATTTAGACATAGAAGCCGTCGTGGTGGTGCGGCATTGCGTTTGACACGACGAGTGTGGGTTCGATTCCCATTTACAGGAATGTATTATTATCATTTCTTATTAGATTTTCTTTCTTTCTCTTTCTCATTGAATCTACTTTCTTAAAAGTATTATTTTTTATTTTCTTTCCTTACTCTATTTCCATTCGTTTTGACTCTGCCTTTTTTTTAACAGAGCCGAAATTTGAATATATCTAATCTCTCCAGTGTAGTATACAAACAAAACAATGACATCGATTTAATTTAATAAAGATGTAAGAGGATACCAACACCACTGAAGTGCAAGCATCTGCTTGTGGTTTTGGATTCAATTCCAATAAAACAAAATATATTTCTTTTTTGTATAATTCAAAACCGCGTTGTAATGTACGCTTAGGCCTTTTTACTCGTATAGTACACAAAGGAATTTAGTGCGGTTTTTATTAAAACACGAAGTGACTTAAGATATAGGTTTGAATATGTATATTATGTAAAAAAATATAATAGAAAATAGACGAGAAAATAAAGGATCTACTGTATTACTGACATTATATAATTTATGCATATTGACTTATAATAAACTTTAGCTAAATATTGAATTCTAACACATCGTATACTATCTACATATATATTTCCAATTCCGAATAATTATTTTTTTCTATAATCATTATAATGAATTATTTTAACTTAGAACACATTCTAAGTGCACTAGGTAAATCTGATGGAAGACAGTATGTTGCTATGTAGTGTAGTTGCGTGATGGCCAAGCCTGACAGCAAACATTGACTATCCAATACAAACAAAAATCATACCGAACCAGTAGTTCTTGAGATTAGCGCGGTTAACCAATCTAACTTTATAATAAGTATTTATATTATATAAGGTTATTTTGTTCTATGTTTATAGCTTCACGCTGTATTTATATTAAGCTTATTTAATTCTGATTTGATTTCTCATTAAATTTTATAATTAAGAAAATATAAATAAATAAACAAATTCTATCTTTCTTTCAATAAAAAAAAAATTAAATCAGCTTCACGCTATATCCCGTGTACAGCAAGGTACGCAAAGGGAACCTAGTGTTAAGACAATCCATTCTCCACTTTTTGTCGTATTCTGGAGCCATTGTGGCGGTGGCCGAACTCAACACCGCACTTTACCACGACGCTAGACCGAAGAAATGAATACATAAATGTAAATAAATATTTCATTTCCTCGAGTGGTGATAGAACCTACAACCCTCGCGTTACAGTCATTTTCTTGTGCCGCTGCGCCACGACGGCCTCAAAAATTAAAAAAAAAAATAATATAATAATTAAATTTAAAATTTGTAAAATAAAATTAACCAATGAATTGTTATACATGAATAATTAAATAATATATAAAATTAAAATATTACCTTCTTTCGTCCCATTGCTGTCCCCAAAAACACTTGTTGCACAGAAAAACACAAGCCACCACATTTCGAGTGTAATAACGACTGTGAGACACCGTCGGTCGGTTTGATGCAATTCAAGTGGTGTTAGTGGGGTGTTTCTAGCCCTGATAGTGTTACGGGTAAATTGAAGCCGACTGTAACAGCGATGGTTATAGGTTCGATTTTGTATTATTTTTTTTTCAGCACTTCTATTTTATACTTTCCGCCGATTTCTTGAGGCATTGCGTGTTGTGTGGGAACTCAACGCCACACTTTGTCTATTTACCAGAGCAAGGAAATGAAAATAGTGAATATTATATGGAAATGGATATCCATTTCCATTACATATGTTTCATATGAAAGATATGTTTCAATTAATATATTTTCATTTTCCCGCTCTGGTAGATAAAATACAGCGTTGAGTTCCGTACAAATACAGCGAAATGTTTCGAAAATTGGGCGGTGGGTGAGGATCGGGTCGCCTTGTTACGGTAAGCTAGTTTTTACCTATGGCCTCGCCTTCTTTGTCAAATGGAAATAATCGTATGACGATGTATTCTTAGTGCTAAATATGACATATTTTCAATACTCTGATTACAAGAGAAGTATTATGAAATCAGCTTCACGTTGTACGTTGCACGCACGTATCTTCTATTTCCTTGAGTGGAGCTCGAACCCACTATCAGTCGCATTTAGAGTTACAGACTTGTACCCCTGCTCCACGACGACTCTTAATGAAATATATTACATAAGTGTAAAGAGTAGGTAGGTAGGTACATTACATCTATACGATGTTTCTTAAGTACTGGACAGACTATTCTTATACTTAGCTCTCAATACTTTCTAATACATTTTATGAAATCTGTAATACAATATTACAAGATTGTTATAGAAGAATAACTTGCAATAGTAAGTGGACAGTTGGATACTTCACGTTATACTTTTAATTTGAAATTTCGACTTCAAGAGAACATATTGTCCGGACTCTATGTACTATGTATATACCCAGTTAAAAATAACAAATATTACATTATATATACTTTATATTAACTTATCCCGCACGTAGCAGATTAGGCAGAAAGAATAAAGTGTTATGGTGTGATCTCCATTTTTCACATAATTTTCTAGACATTAGGTGTTGTATAGCGGCGTTCAATACCTGGCTCTCATACCCCTGAGGAAGAATCGACGTTGTGTGTTCAGTTAGATGTGCCGCTGCGCCACGACGACCTCTAGTGTGTATTTCTTTCAGTTTCATAATGTATCTGGGTATCAAGGTAGGTAAAGGAAGCTTAGTGTTAAGACACTCCGCGTCTCACTTTCTGCTGAACTCTATTTGGTATTACGCATTCATTCACGATTTATCCAACAGTATCTAAACATTTGCGAAAAAATTGCGATAGTGGGAAAAAATCAACAAATTCAGTGACGCGTAGCATTACAATGTCTGTTGCTTCAAGTTTTACAAGTTAACATAGAAGTGTTACAGAGATTAAAGGAGTTTTTTTTTTCGTAAAATAAATGATTGATATTGGATATCGAGGTTTTGTGTGTGGATGTTGGGTCACAGTGGCACAGATCTGATTTAATGCAATGGTTGAGGTTTCAATTTTCAACAGGAGAAATAAATTATTTTTATTTCCATTCTCTAGTAATATGATAAAACGCGGCGTTGAGTCTTGCCACTTAACACGCAATTTCTTGAAAATAAGGGCGAAAAGGAAAATTTTTTTAATGGTAAAAAAATATAAGAATAAAAAAAAATAGATTTATGTATAATCAGACTTCACTTTAATTATTCAGGGATCCTGGAGAAGATTGACGTAGGAAACATACAAATCGGTCAACCCATTTGGGCTCTATAACGATACATACTCGTACATACATACATACCTAAACTGATAAACACATTAACTTCCTTTACGTCGTGCAGTCAGGTAAGCCGTGGCACTGCGTATTGTTTACTATAAAAAAAAAGACTAAATAATATCCACTATGTGTAACTAACTTTTAATACGAAACTGATGAGTTTGTATATACGTTAAGTATTTTTCATTCTACTTTTTTACTTTTCAATTTTATTTTCTACAATTAAGTTTTTGTTTAAGTTTGTAAACATATAAGTATAATTTTGGTTAAGGTTCTATTTTAAAGAAAATTTCTACGTTATACCATTTCCAGTATATATATTCTGTGTGTTCCATTAGTATTAACAAATCGTGCATATAGCACTTGAAACCGGTTTATATATAAGGTCTTCACTGTGAAAGTATAGCAATATTTACTAGCAAACAATATATTTTCGTAATGGTCAAACTAAATTTCACACATTATTGACTTATATCAAGGTTACTTCATGTTTAAGTAACCTTCTAACTTCTAAAATAGGTCCAAATCTAAGTTTTCCTTTTTAATTTGGACATGGATTGACTTAGATTTTGGATTTTTAATAGAAGCATGTTAAAAACAACATAAAAAATAAGAAGTAGATATTTTATATATCACTCTCTACCTTTTGCCTGTTATAGGGATATTGCGTGAACTTACCCAAGTTTGCACTTTGTATGGATAATTGGATCGAGAAGTAGAAAATATGTTAAATATGAAAACTTCATAATAAGACGATATATATAAATGACATATTGGAAGAGCGGCGTTAAGTTCCGCTTTTCAACATTCAGTTTGTCTTGACACTTATTTTCAATTCCGGCAAATGCTATTTGGGGCGTTGTAGTATTCCATAAAAAAATCACCTTTTTATATTTATCTTCACTCTGTATTCACATTTAAGTGGAATTATTGGGGAAACTAAATATGTTTTTTTTTATCAACAGTTTGAAGAGATCAATAGTGGCGCAGTGGCAAGGGGTTATGAATTCAATTGTCACTCAAGAAAATGAAATTTTTAATATTTTCATTTCCTCGTTCTTATATCGTATTTCGGCGTTGAGTTTCGCCACTCAACACACAATGCTTCCAGATTTCGGCGGAAAGTATAGAATGGCTATGTGAAGCTAAAAAAATAGTTAAACACTCACATTGAAATTAAAATCCTTTGATAAATTTGTATGGTTTACTTAAACGCATGGCTCAAGGTTCCGTATAATTTAGTGTCATTGTCTTTTCATTTCGACATAATCAATTTGCGTAACCTAAATATTACGTTTGCCTTTGAAGCTAGATTTCTAGAAACCACTATTTATGTACTAGTTATAGAGTCCCTTATATAATTTATATTTATATTATTTTTAGTTGTTATATATATAGTACTAGTTGTTATATATATTATATAGTTGTTATATACGGTGAATCCGGCACATAGCAGGGTAGGCAGAGGGAACCTAGGAACCCAGTGTTAAAATAGTTCCATTCCCTACTTTCCGCCGAATTCTGGAATTGTAGGCACAGTTTTGATTCCTTTGACGTAGGAGATAATTTTTTCTGTGTTTCAGAGAACACGGAAAAAATAATCTCAAATCAGAATTTGATGTTAGTTTCGGCTTGATATCTTCACATAGTATTGAGATAAATAGTCTTGACAGACAGACTAACAGAGATGTGCAGACCAACAACAAAATGATTCTATGAGGGTTCTGTTTTGTATCTTTTTTGAAGTACGAAACCCTAAAAAGTGAATTCTTGCATTAAAACAAACAAGAAAACGGCAAAATAGCTTGACAAGTGACGATTTTAAGTAAAAATAAGATTACTTTCAACATCACTTTGTCGTCGAGGTCGCTCGTATAATGTTAGTTGTTTATGAAATAAAAACGCAATCAAGATGGTACTTACCTACATAACAGTTTTGTCTTATCTAAATCTGTTTTCAGGGTTCCGTACCTAAAACAAAAAAGAACAGAACCCGTATAGCATAAATTTTTCCTCGGTCTATCCTTCTATCAAGACCATTTATCTTGAGGTAGCGTAAATCCCGGTGGAGGTGCTAAGACACTCTGTTTCCCACTTTCCACTGAATTTTGGAGTCATTGCGTGTTGAGTATTTCATTTCCTCGAGTGTGGATTGAACCCACAATCTTCGCGTTACACTCATACCGTATGTACTCATATGTAGTCTTTATATCGGTGCACAGTGTAATAGATAATAGATAGTTTCAGTACAATATAATATTTTTTGTAATTGAAATTGAAGAGAAGAAAAAGAAAAAATTGAAAGAAGAACAAAGGTAAATTCGCGATTGTAATGGGAGAGGGTTGGTGACGGTGTCGGTGTTGTTATTATGTTAGTAATATATTAATATAGCTATGGATATAATCCACTTATGGCGGTTTTGTGATGATATTCAATATTCAATATTATCTAATATTTAATTTAACATTTATAAATTAAAATTAAGTTCCGAATTTTGTGGAAAAATTGTCCAAATTTATTTGACACATCAGGAACACACAGGAGAATAATTTTACACTTACAGGAAGAAAGAAAGAAATTTAACCAAATACAAAAAGAGATAGTAAAGCGAAACTGACACGTAACACCAAATAGATAAGGTTTAAAATTGAATCTAAGCAAAGAGAGCGATAGATAAGCAAGTGAACGTCGCAAGGGATAGCAACCGACTCTTTAAACGTAGCTATTCCACTAAGCAGGCTACGTCACGCATAGCAGAAAAACTCGGAACTGGATTACAATTGCAAATGCGCTGCTTGGGGATGATTCTAATAAATATTTTTATAATTTTACATATTAATATAATTATTTAAATTTAAAGCCATTTTATAAATATTATTTATAATGTAAATGTTCGTTTTATTATTATTATTAATTAAATCTATATATGTTTGTAGAAGCGAATATTAAATATTCATTACACACTGTCTGTGTGACTGTGTGTGATGTGTAATAGCAGGGTAGGTAGAGGAAACCTAGTGTTAAGATATCCTGCTCCCTACTTTCTGCCGAATTTTCGAGGCGTTGAGTGTTGAGTGGCAGAACTCAACGCCGCGCTTTTGTCTTGGTACCAGAGCGAAGACATTAAAATATTTAAAAAAATATAACTCATTTCCCCTAGCGGGAATCGAACCGTCACGTACACAGGTACACTTTGTGCCCCTGCGCCACGACTGGCCTCAACGCCTACCATCTACGTAATATTACTTTGGTACTTAATATTTTAAAAAAGGCGCCTTCTAAACTTTTATAATAATATCTCCTTAGAAACTCTTTTTAAAGAGCAATTCGCCATTTTTGCTATAGCTGTTCTACCCAGAACTTGAAAACTGTGAAAAGCGTAGAAGAAATTCCACCACATCGGCACACCAGCCGAGAGGTGTATTAAAAGTTTCATGTAAATGAACATAGTAAAAGTTCTAAAGACATATTGTATTATTTACCTATTTATGCATGTAAGACTGTAATATGGTTAAGATAAGTAAGTTTCTGTTAACTTTGACAAAGAAAATTTAATAATTATTACCCTAGCTTCACGCTGCATCCTACATACAGCAGGGTAGACAGAGGGAACCTAGTTAAATTCAGATCCCGAACGGAAATCGAATCCACAACCGTCGAGCTTGTGTGCCACTGGACCACGACGGCCTCTATATTTAACCTTACTCATTTTAATTCATATTGAAAAACAATTTAGCTTAAGATTTCAGTCGCAGAACGCGATAGCGCTACAGTACGATGAAATGCAAATAAATCCGATAGATTTACTTAGAAAATGCAAGAAAATAACGTTTATAAAGTTAATCGAAGTTAAGTCAATTTTATTAAGATCTATGATATTTACTATTTATATGTAACTATGATATTTATTTTTAAATAAAGTGTTGTAGTGTTGTTTTGTGGAACAGTGAAAATCTTTCTCCCCTTAATGTCCTTTTTTTATCAATATTTTCAATTAACCGGTGGCATCTTTCAGCCAAAATACACCTGCTTAAATCTTAAATCAATAATGAAATAAGCAAAGAAAATCTCTCTCCCCCAATACAATAGTAAACTCGATAGGAAACCCTTATAAATCATTTCACGTGTTAATATGTAGGTTTGAAGGAGCACGGTTAATATGAGGCAAGTAATTTCGTACGTGCCCTCTTGCGACCAAAGAAAACCAATTATGGGATCCGATTTGTCCTCCATTTGAGGGCTGAGATCATAGCTGCGAATTTACTTCTGTTAGATATGATTATTGAAGAGATGTTATATATATATATATATATATATATATATTTATTTATTATAAATATGAAAATTTATGAAGATGAATGTTTGTTTGACTTTTATACAAAACAAATTTGGGTGAAATTTTTACAGTAATACGTATATATCAGAATAACACTTTTTGTAAGGTCTTTGTAATGTTGAAGCGGACAAAGCTGCGCGTGGGCCGGAAGTTTGATATAAAGCACTTCAAATCTTGAAACATTGATAAAAAGTTGAAGCCACTTTTTTGTAGTTGACACGGAAGCGTGAGCACTTCAGTACGCGTGGGCCGCTAAATGTCAATAAACTATCAACTTCTTCTCACTTTTTCAAAATTGTATGACGAAATACAACACCGATATTTTTCATTTCCTTTTCATTGTCCCGTGAAGTCATAATATACATTGAGTATAAAGCATATAAAGTTAATTAATTATTATATTATAGATTACTACTATTACTTTATTATTGAGCCGAGCTACGGCTCTGGCCATTAATAAGAAGAGACAAAATAAAGTCGTCATACCATTGTATTGTGGCGAAATTTATTAAATTCTTAATTTATAAAGGAAAATGACTGACTTCTTTAAAAATAATTGGGTATTCCAATTGAAATAATTGGAAAAGGAAAAAAAGTTAGTTGTTCAGCTTTTCTGTGGCAGTAGATAAAAAAAAAATTTAGTTTGTATTTTCCATCTTATTAGCTTTTAAGTAATCCAGGTTTTTAATAATACTAATTTTAGTACATAATTTTTAGATTCATTATTGAAATAATATATACTATATTAGAGTAGACTAGCTTTCAATTTTCATTCTCACAATACATAGGAAAAAAATTACAACTTAACCATAATTCTGATAAATCATAATTGGGAAAAAAAACCATTATACCTAAATATGTTCGAAAACGCACGCCACGCAGTTGGACAAATAGTGGATGGTACCACATTATGGAATTGGATCACTACTCGAGTAATTTTTTTTTTCTCTCTAATCTTGGGAAACCTAGTGTTATGACTTCCGTTTACCATTTTCCGGCGCATTGTCTTTATTACTTAAGTATATTAAAGTTATATTTAAATCCTTAAAATAAAAATTGAAGCCAGTCGTGGCGCAGGGGCACAGAATGTAACTGTAATCGCGACTGGCCGTGGGATTGATTTTAAATAGACAGAAAATAGATATTTTTTTACCCTATATTTTTTGACTACTCACAAAAATTAATACTTATATTCACATATCCAATACTTCACAACGTAGCATAGTGATTTACTACTACTTTTCTTGCTCCTGAATTTTCTAAAAGGAAATCATCAACATAAATTAAAAAGCTCAATCGATTCTAATAAAATGTATGCCACAGAAGAAAACCCCAAAGCACAGTTTACTTTAATTCGGCTCCCGGGAAATCTATGTTTTATTAGTACTTTAAATCCGTTTTTTGTCCCGAGCTTTGGAGGGACATTCAAACTATTGGGTTTACGATTATCGATGTTTTGTATGTTGTAGTCGTCGGTTATAGATATTACAAGTTAGATTATATTATATTACACCCATATTAAAGCAGTACACGAGATGATTGTAGGTTCCTTTCCCATATATTTATATTTATTTTGTTTGTTAGAAGAGTGACAAAAAATAGTTTGAAGTTCAACTTCTACTTGGGGAAATTGATTATTTTCATTTCCTCGTTATGGTAGGCGATGCATGTTCAGTACTTCATATGCAATATTGCGAATACGGGCATCTACTATTTTTTTTTATTAATATTTCTCAAGAAAAATAATTAGCTGTTCCGGAATACTGAGGTAAGTCGTGGCGCTGGGGCACAAATATGCAAATGTTAACGCTGTAGGTGTTCGATTCCCAGTCGGGGAAATAAAATATTTAATATTTTAATTTTCTCGCTCTGATAACAAATCAAAGCGTGGCGTTAAGTTCCAACACGCAATACCTCACAACGTCGGCGGAACGTGTGGAACGGTAGTGTCTTAATGGGAACAGAGTGTCTTAACACTAAGTTCCTTGGTTCCTTTTGCTTACCCTGCAATGTTCGGGATAGAGCGAGGAGTCAGTTCTTTTTGTTGCAGCTGCAACAAAAAGAAATGACTCCTCAAAACTCATATCCAAAAAGATGATAATTTTAATATAATAAAACTAAGCGGTATGTGTATAAAAGACTGAAGAATTTTACTTGATCCTCAAAGTAAAGGTATGGTCTTTTACGACCGACACTTTGATGGGTGACCGTTGGATGAGTAAGCATTTCCAAACTTATAAATTCGCTTTAATTTGTCGTTTATACGGATTTTCGCGAAATTTTGAGATAAGTGTCAATTTACTTAAAATATTTGAAACTGAACTTGGTAACCCAGTTTTATAAGACTTCGATAGGAAGGTCCGGAAGGTTCGGAGCGAGGAAATGGAAATATTATTATTTCAATTATTCGAGTTAGAATCAAATCCACAACCTTTCATGTTTACATTTTGACACTTGTGGCCGTGCACCACGACTGGCCTCAAAACGAAGCATGCAGTAATAGGTCACTAAACTCTTTCAAAGGCTGGAGTAAAGACAAGTTACTACATATGTAATTTTATGCATTATTCAAAAGTACTTCTCTGAAGTATCAAAGCGTAACGTTTATGAAGTGTTAAACTATTTTTAACCTTCCTTCGGTCCCAGCTTCAGACGACCACGAAATTTACATGTTAATTATCTTTTGTTTTCCACTTTCTTCGGGGAGGAAAAAATTTATGAAACTTCAGCACTTTTTGTCTAAGTTATATTTAAAATATCCTTTGCTTATGTATTTTATATCGTGATTTATATGTAAAATACTTACAGTGTAAAAAAGATAGACTTTCTGCCTGAACGCGATGGCAGTGAGTTCAAAATACACTAAATATTTTTATTTATTGAGGCCATCGCATCGTGGCGCTCCGGTACACAGCGTCTGACCATAAATTATTTTATTTCCTCGTCCTGCCTGTGTTCGTATGGAAAATTGATGGATGTGTGGAGAACAGTCTGTCTTATTACTAAGTTCCTGCCTGCACTGCTTTATGCGGGATACAGCGTTAAAGAAAATTGGAGAACTAAATGGCATGCCGTTATATTGTAGATATTTTAATTTCACTGTAGAAGTATCTATATTATTATCCATAAACTAGCGGTCCCAGCCTGGCTTTGCCCTTTTGATCTTGATATTTATTTAATAAAATAAATATATTTATATTTTATTTATTTATCTATAAAACTATGGTTGTTAGTTAGATCGTCGCTGGTGGGAATGAATTGTTATTCACTTATATTTCCTTTTCTTACCTCCTCCAAAAATTGGAGGAGATAAGTGAGTAACTGGGTGTCTTAACACTAGGTACCCTCTGCCTATCCTAATGTATGCGGGAAACAGAGTGAAGCTGATATTACTTACCTGTTTGGTTACCTATGCACTTATGCTCTTAAGACAGGGTAATTTAAATCGTTTTATATAATATATAAATTTTTAGTACCTATTTATATAAAACAATATCTTTAATACATTGACTACACATTTTTCTTCGTCTTTGAACATAAAAAATATTCATCCAACAAATATAACCAAAGCTTATAAACTTAAGCTTATATTTATATATAAAAGTCGTATGTTTACATACTCGATGTATATTTTTGGAAAATATAAACATTACAGGTAGTGGAAATCTTTGGGGAAATAACGCGTCTACTTATTCGTTTGTATTTACAAATAATCCCGCGCGGGCTCAACGTAAGGATTGCGCTATAAATCCTTGATATATTATTAAACTATGCAATCCTGTAGATCGAGAAAGTAAGACGGAGCGGGTAGTAAGGTAGAATCGTGGTAGTGGGTTCGATAAAATGAAATGGGTTAGCGTTAGCGTTCCCTTTAGCTTTTCCTTTAATGTACTTTTTCTAGCTTCCCGCTGTATCCCGCATTAAGACGGTAGGCTAGGTATGCAACCAAGTGTAATAACATTCCACCCAATTTTGGAGACTGTGTGCTGAGTGGGGGAACGTCGAGTGTTGTATTATTACCAGAGCGTAGATATAAAAATAAATAATTTCCTTGAGTAAGAATCGAACCCACAACCGTCGTGCTAATTAAAACGCAATGTCGCCAAAATATGTGCAGTTCGCAGTTCGCATTGAACTATGAAGAGATGAACTATGAAACTAAAAAGAGATAAAAGGTCCCCCAAGCCGAATTCCAACCCCCAATCATCTCAGACATTCAAGAATCCAGACATTACGCCACAATGAACTATATAATGATGTATGTACGAGTATGTCCATTCTCAGTGAATAGTTGGCGTCGTTCCCCAGAGTAACAAGTTGCTCTAAACTTTGTCACTAGAACATTCTAGCTTAGTAGAAGTAATGTGTTGAGACGGATTGTAAGTTAAGTTCTTTTCCTTAGATAGATGGAATGAAACAATAATTTGTATTGACAGTAGAATAAGCACGAAGGTCACGGGTTCGATTGAATTATTATCCGAGGGAATAATTTATTTAATTTTCTTGTAAACATTCTTTCAAGTGAAAAAACATTCAGTCATACTTATTTCAAATAATAATATAATGATAATGGAAACTGACATATTGTGGTACTTTGATTTTATATATTTTTATTGCTGTATGCTTTATCATTCCGAAGTAACTGTAGAATACCAATCAAGGAGTGTAGAAAACCACTTTGTTCTTTGACGTCCACTTCAATTTGGATTTAAACTGGATATCTGCTCCAACAGTCCACAGTCATATCACCTGCTACCGCTACTGACCTCGTGTAATAAAGACAATAACTAAACTAAACTACATAAAGACTATACAGTTTTACACTGTATCCCGCATACAGCAGGACCATTTCCACCAGGAATCATCTGGAGGTATTACGGAACGCACCACCGCGCTTTGCCTCGACACCAGAATAAAGAAATAAATATTTTATTTCTTCGAGTGGGAATAGAACCCATAGCCTGTGGCGGGTCACAGTCACACTTTGTGGCCCTGCGCCATGACTAGCCAAGTATCCAATATGTTTAATACATAGTGTCTTTGTATACATTTTCATCATCAGAGTGAGTTTTTTATGTCTTTGTTTCTTTGAGTTTTTGTATTCCCGCTCGTGTGGATTGGAACACTTGCTCTAAATAATACTCCATTATGTCTCGTAGACACTTCCCTATTATATCTAACTTTATTCAATATAAAATAAGGAACCAAAGAAAAAACACGTTGACTAAGTGCGTATAACTTATTTAAAAATTAATTGCTGTATATTACATGAAAAATACTTACGATATATAATAAATACTTATATATATATACGTATTCGTTGAAAAATATTGAAACTCGTCGTTCGAGTCGTTTTTTATGTCGTACAAAACAAACGCGCGTAGTTTACTCGCTGGGCGCTGGTGGACTTAGATTATGAAAAATGGTCGCCCTTTAGAGAAAACAAACTCAGCCAGCAGGCATATTGATATAAATTTATAATTACTTGTACCTGTCGGCGGCCCCTTCCCGTTAAGTTTATAAATATTGTTAAAAATAAATTACATGTCCTAAGTATGTTTAAAATGAAATAAAAATATCAGTTTTCCAGATTTAGGTAAAAGTAGGCAAGGAAGTGTATTAATGGGAACAGAGTCTCTTAAAATTAGGTTCTCAGATTTTTTTTAAAGTAATTAAAATCTTTTTCAACCGTATATATTGATGTCTAAAGCCAGCATAAAACTAACCGCACACAAACTAACTTCGAGCTTAAAATCTATTGAGCTTCAACGTTAAGTTAACCACAATCGTTCGTTATCAAAGTTTCGATCTATCAGTAGAATGAAATTACTATGAAGGCATTTCATTTTAGAATTTAATTGGCATAGATAAGTTCAAACTATGTAACTAAGCTAAATAAGCAGAAACATCACCCAGTTGGTTTTTTAAGGAAAAGCTTTCTGAAATCGATTTTTTAAGAAAATGAACGATCCATAGATTTGAGTATATTATTTGAATGTCAACTCGATATTTCCAAGCGTTGTTGAGATAACGACTCTTGACAGACAGACGACGGACAACAAAGTGATCTTATAAGGGTTCCTTTTTTCCTTAACTTGTGTTTAAATAACATATAAAATTAAAACTAATAAAATACATTTAATATGCAAAATATCAAAAAGTATAATAATAATAGTTAGTAAAGTAAAAATAAAATATACGATAACATCATATTTAAGCGTAACGTTTCAACTCGTACTCGCAGCTCCACCGGAAGCCGAGTTGCAGGAAGTGAGCTTATCTGCCTCTCAATTTTACCCACACTTTGTGATGGTGCAAGGCAAAAGATTTTCGATAAGCGTATTTTTGATAGGATAGAAAACAATACTGATCGTGGTATTGTTTTCTTTTTTTTTGCGTCACACTGTATTCTGTACCTAGCTGGGTAGGCAGGGGGAACCCGGGAACCTAACGTTAAGATACTCCATTGCTATAGAAACACTTCTGTTTCCAATCTTCCGTCGTTCTAAAGGCATTGCGTGTTAATTGGTGGAACTCAACGCCGCGCTTTGGCGTGACAAAAATTGCTTGACAATATTTATATTTATTGAGACGTTCGCGGACATTCACGGTATTCAACGCAGTTCTTTAGTCTACTTACCAGAGCAAGCAAATTAAAATAAATCTTTTCTCCAAATGGGAATCGAACTCGCAACCGTCATGTATTCAGTTAGACGCCGTTTCAGTGGGCCGCTGCGCCACGACAGCGTCAAGTTAAGATAATTATATCAAAATAATATACATGTTAAATGATAGAGATAAGAACTTATATCTTGTACCACTCATTTGAACACTCGTATGTTATATGTGTCTACAACTTCAGCTCGAAACGTCATTACGGACGAGACACAAAAGGCGACATAAATTTTCACTTTCATGTAATTTCAATGGATATCAAAACTTCGGCAATTTTAGTTAAATAATTTTAACATTCTATTTTTGTTTAATTTAAATATATTATATATAATATACGTGTTAATCTAATTCTAATAGATAACAAGTTTTAGTCGTAGTAATATGTTTTGTAGTGTCATTCGAGACTAAGGAACACACCGTATGACTGTACACGCGACGGTTGTGGGTTCCCACTCGCAGGAATAATTTATTTTTATTTCCTATATCTAAATAAATGGCATGACGGCGTTGAACTCCACCACTGAACATACAATGTCTCAAAAATAGGTAGTGAAGAGAGTCTTAACTCTCTCGGAAAAAGCAAATGAACTATTTTGTATCAATGATATTGTATTTCTTTTACGAAATTGTTCAAAGCGACATCTAGAACTTCTCTTCAATTTTCTTCAATATTCTAACCTTCCGATCAAATTTCCTTCGAGATATCGAATATTCTCTAATGAATTGATATTGACATTACATATGAGCAGTGCTACAGTTCGTTTGTAAATGTTTGACATTTTATTGAGATAACTATGGCTGGCTGACTGGCATTCATTTTGGTGCTGAAATTTCAAAGTAGTAATTCAATGTATGCCATTCTAAATGCCTTATGCTGGTATACCTGCAAACCTGTCTCTCGAAGTCATATTTATTAATGAAAACTACATTAGCTACAAAATTGAAGGGACTTTGTATTAAGGGTTCCGTGCCCAAAGGATAAAACGGGATTCTTTTACTGAGACACTTCAGCCTATCTATATTATATACCTACCTATGTCTGACACCAGGCTGCGTCTCATGAACCATATAGATAGATAGACAGTTATAATTTTCACAGATAATGAATTTATGTTGTCGCTATAACAACAAATACTTAAAAACAGAATATAAAATAAATATTTAACGCCAGTCCGATTCGCATTTGGCCAATTTTTTTTATGATTTCATGGATAAGTTGTAAAATTGTGTCAATTTAGATAAAATTGCTAACAATTTTCGTCGTTGTCGTTATTTTATGATAAAGTTGAGGTGTTCCACTTCCCACTTTCCACCTAAATTTTTTAAGCATTCATTTATGCTCTGTTATCTAAGTTATCTTTGCTTACTTAATATTATAATTGTCAAAAAAAAAAACAAGTAATGGCGGAGAAAGATGGTAGTATATGATATAAAGGATATTAATAGACTAATCTTTACCTGAAAATCCTTTATAATGAATCTACTTCATCATAATATTTGCTATTCACAAGGTATGGAAATCGAAAAGCCTGCTCAGCATTACAGCATTACGATAATACCTGTTTTAGAGAGTTTACACACAAAACGACATTTTTTTCATTATATGTGCCGTGGTGCATTGATATATATGTGTGGGTTCGAATCCTTCGAAAATTGAGAGTGAAATGGGTGACACTTCATCTTTATATGTGGGCTGCTGTGTGAAGCGATTATTTTTTTTGGTTCAGGCTACATAGTCAGAGGGAGAACCGACACAATATTCGCGTTGACATTCAGTACTAAACTTGATATGAAGTGTCTCTTAATATGCTGAGCTTTGTGAACAGAGTGATGAATCACTTCCTTTTCTTCCTGCCTTTCTACCTTTTTCCTGACAAAATGAAAAACCAGACTAAATCGTCTTCAGTGTGCAAGAATAATTAAAAATTATGTTTCAAATTGTTGACGGAGATTTTTGTCCTGAATCAACAGGACTAAGCCTCCCACTAATACATTGTTTGTTTAGGTTAGATGACTTTATTACAGTATCCTCTGTGTGTGCTTAAATATATTTGCTATCTTAATTAAATTTATAATTAGATAAATAAGAATGAATGAAGGAGAAAGAAGAAATAGAATAGGATCTACCTTCGATTTTATTAAGATTCACGCTGTATTCTGTACATAATTCAACGCCACGCTTTGCCTTGTAACTATAGCGATAATGTGAAAATATTAAATATTTCACTCTCCCGAATGGAAATTGAACCCACAACCATCTCATTTACAGTCAGACGTTGATGCTGCGAAACGACCATTTAAAAACTATGATATTATTTTAACATTATTTATTTAAACATTATTTATTTTCTATGAAAAATTATAACTTTTATTAAAATAAGTTAGCCGAAGCATTAAATCTGGATTAACGTTACAAAACAGTAGGTCGTTAAGAGTTGTTAGAGGCGCGCCCTTCAATGTGAGTAATGACGTGGGCGTGACGAAATTAAAACTTGGCACACGGATTTATGTTAAGTGTTATGTTTTTGCCCTTTTTTTATTATAATAAATATAAAAAGTTCGTCATGGTAATATAGGTACCAGTCCGACTCGGGGAAATGACTTTTTATTTGCTAGCTTTAATAAAAAATATTTATTGATGTAAGCGCGTTCAATAAAAAATAGAAATATTAATGATAATTAATTCAGCTTCATGCTGTGTCCCTCACACATCGAGGTAGGCAGATGGAACCTATTATTAAGGCACTCCGTTGTCCACTTTCTGAATTCTGGAGTCATTGCGTGTTGACTGGCGGAACTCAATGTCGCGCTTTAGTAAAAATAAAAATAAATATAACACGCTGTAACAATAATAATAATAATAAATGTATAATTATATAGGTCAAGGAACATTGTTAATTCAAACAGTTAATAGGTTAGCTCTAAAGCAACTTAGAGAGGGAAACGCAAATATTCTACAAAACGACTATTTTGCACCCCATTAAGCATTTCAAATATGTAACCACTGAAAGTATAGCGCGATGTATTACTTATAGTAATGTTGGCTTTACCGTGTTAATTGTTCTGCGTCATTTAGAAGATAATATGGTAAATGGCTTTTTTAAATTTAAAATTAATAGAAAGCATTTTTTTTTATTTTATGTCTATCACGCTTATCTCCGATAGTATTGAATCTATTTACTTAATTCTTAACTTTAGGGCCCATTGTGCTATTAGCATTTTTTATGACTAAGACATCGAGGAAAACTAAAGCTCAAGCTAAGCTCAATGGTGAATCGCACTACCACCCAACACAGCAGGACAGTATATAGTAGCAACCTAGTATTTTAATAAATATTTCATTTCCTCAAGTGGTAAACGAACCCACAACCATCGCGTTACAGTTACACCCCTGTGCCACTGAGCCACAACAGCTTCCTTTTAAATAAACATGCTTTAGTAGATATATAACAGAAGTAAATTATTTAATAATTTTAACAAAAAAAACATTCTAATTTCAATGGACAACCCACCCAAAGACAATAGCGTCAAAAATTAATTACTGGGTCCTAAAAGAAAATTATAATGCTTTCATTTAGCGTTGTTTGTGACCAATTAAAAGCGTTTATACTTGTTTACTGTTTAATGGAAAATTGTTAAGAGGTAGCCGTAAATAATTGTAAATTTTACGCGGTTCTTACTCGGAGGCACTCGATGGACAGCCTGCAATCGAGTATTATTTCACCGGCAGTCACCTCACCCCCTTCTCCTTCTAGTGTGACGTCACATAGTTTTGACGATATGGGATAACCAAATGTGTGGAGAAATTGTATCCTGCATATAGGTTAGGTAGTAATAAGAGGGTATTTCTGGAAATTCCCACGCTAACAGCAACAAGCGCTACGTAAACGAAGTTGCCGGGTAGACAGACAGACGCTCGTACAAATATATTTACATTTTAGAGATTATTTCAAAATGTCGTTTACTTAATATTCCTACTTTGCGAATGTGGGTCTCTTTAAGACGCACGTTCGCGAAAGTTATGCAAATCGCATTTAAAATAACGCCTAGATATATACTTGAGATGTTTTTCCTTCTCTTCTTCATGTTTCCTATTTCTGCTATAAAAATTGATTGTTTGATGATTTTACTCTCTTTGTTTAATTATTATAAAAAGCTTTCCACCTATATACAAGTACATCGTCATATTAATATTATAGTGTGGTCCCGGCTTAGAATAGGATCACCCTGGTACTGTCGGTGTCGTACGAGGCGACTAAAGTACGTGTGGTAGAGGTCACGTCGCCAGTAATGGCAACACGCATGGGCAGACTCGACCGGATTTAATACCACCCCCGGCATTTTAAACTGGCGTGAAGTAGTGGCCCTTGCTACTGCGTTTCGCATTAGGTAATGCCGGGCCCCGGTGCCCTTCATCCTCCACCTTAAAGGCTGGCAACGCACCTGTAGCTCCTCTGGTGTTGCATGGGGTCGTGGGCGGCGGTGATCACTTACCATCAGGTGACCCGAACGCTCGTTTGCCTTGTCCTCTCCCATAAAAAAAAAAAAAAAATAGTGATTCTTGCATTAGAACAACCCCCCCCCCCCCATTAGATTGAATTAGTTATGTTTGTTCGTCACTTGTAGAATAATGTAATTTCGTGTAATGGGTCAAGTTAAGTTGAGATTTGTTTTCATTACATTTTCTATTATAACTTTGTATTTAAGATTCGATTAAAGTCGCGGCGCGGGGACATAAGCATGTGACTGCACTACGGGTTGTGGATTTGATTCCTACTCAAGGACATAAGTTATATTTTTAAAGCTTTACGCTGCTAGGCATGAGGAAACTAGTATTAAGAATGACCTATTTGTTATGAGATTCATAAAAATATTGTTCTTTAAAAAACCTGTAAAACAGTCCACGATACATGTTTATCTTAGAAGGTTGTGATAAGAGAGGGATAGTAACTAAACTATTTTAATATATTTAATTTAAATTTATCGGGTTTTTGTTAATGTAGATATAATTATATATTAATTAAGTATTAATTCTTATCAAAATAAACATAACAATCACCTATGGCATTTCATCTAGATTGAAATTGTATTTTTCAGTACATTATTATAATATAATAAACACTTATGAAGATGTCACAGATTCAAAATGACCTTGCCTACCTACGAGCAACCGTTGTGGGCAGACGAGGTTGACGGTAGTGTCAATTTTCATACATTTTCGATCTCCTACTAATGTTCATGCGGTTATTTGCTGTTTATTATCAATTTATATTTTTCTTTGGGTTATTCAAATAATAGATTAGGTCGGTCGGTTTTTTTTTTGGTTAGGTAGTAGTATTTTGTTTTGTTTTACTCTGGTATAATATTTTGTGTTGATACTTTCAAATTTTTATTTTAGGTTGACAATATTGATATACAGCTGGTTTTATTTAGATTTTTTTTGCTTTTTGCAATAGATATTAAGAATTTTATTTTTCTTATGTCAAATATTTTTTTTCGGTTAACTTTAATTATTTAGGTTTATATTATATTACTAAGTACTAAATTGAAAATAATGCACCATGCAGTACTGCGCCATGAAGTAATAGAAATAATTTTTTTTTTCTCCTCACATGACATTTCTAATTACATATATTACGTTCCGACTCGTAACCAAATGAAACCGCATACCAAATCCTATTCGCTTTAATGGGCAAAGTTAAATCGTTACACGAGATTAAAGTACTTCAGTGATTGACAAACGTACATACAAATTTATTATTTATTTATATGAAAATAATTATTTATTATTAATACTAATGTATGGAAATAAATGTAAGGAAATATTCAAGTAATTAGTTGTTAACCCGCCATTGGTGACGTCAGTTTGACACAAAAAAAACCACCTCCTTGAAATAATTGTCAATTACAATTATCTTTTTCTAAGTAAAAAGAGAACCTGCCACCTGTATATTCTCGGTCACTCAACGCCATTTTGCTGTTCAGATTCTGATTTGGGTGTGAGATATTTCGGTTGAATGCGAAGTGCTTTCACCTTCGCTGTTCGACGATGCTTGCCTAATCTTTATCAGATAGTACAGCCTCTTCGTGCTGACGCTGTCGGTTTTTGTAGAACATACTGAATCAAAATGTAAGAATTTATTACATATTTTATAAAATAAAATAAAATTATTAAAAAAAAGCTGATTTAATTATTGATTCTATTATACTATTGTAGTGAATATCTTATATTGTCTTTTAAAATATATAAATTTAATCAATTATATTAATTTAATAATTTTCAAATATAAATTTGAACGAATGTCATTTCTACTCTTCCTTCTCAAAAGAGCAATAAAAACATTTACGATTTTTCACTTTCGACAGTTTACCCTAAAGGCCATCGATATAATCGATATAAAGATTATCGTTACATTTCAATAAAGCTGTTATATTATATGAATACTAGATGAAAATTTAAAATATAGAAAAATAAAGTACAACTACAAAAATATTACCCTTCAATAGTTACGAATAAAACAAAATTCAGGATAGTCACAGAAGGGATGTTATTTAAGAACTTTTAGTGGTTGCGATACGATTTATTATAATATAAATAAAATTATATAAAATTTAAACATTGAGGCCGTCGTAGCTCAGCGGCAAAGTGGTAAACTATACGCTGATCGCCGGATCTATTCCGGAGATCAGCGTGGACAAACAAAGAGACAGACAGAAAAAAATGTTTTTTTTTGTGTTTTAATATCGTATAATAAAAACTATAGGTATGGACATAAAAACACTGATAATTTGAAATCACAGACGGATACATCATTTTTATTAATATCTTTACTGAAGATATAGAACTGAAGAATTTGCAAGAAAATAAATAAAACCCAGTAGAGTAGAGTCGCACAGTATAAAAGCATCGACATATAAATATTTGTATAAGGAGAAGGGTTGCGAAAGGAACAATCGTCAATCATATATTTCGTAAGCAAAATAACACTCGTGATAGGATTATGCGCGCGTGTTCTGCATACATATTGTGTTATATCAGAAAAATATGTGGGATAAGTCGAAAAACTGGAACTAGAGTACAATTTGACGATATTTCTTATAGATAATGTATGTTAATGTTGAAAGGTGAAGTTCAATGTCTAAAC
This sequence comes from Heliconius aoede, assembly GCA_037355905.1. NCBI lineage: Eukaryota > Metazoa > Arthropoda > Insecta > Lepidoptera > Nymphalidae > Heliconius > Heliconius aoede. The sequence continues at coordinate 727,305 of JBAIZZ010000153.1, forward strand.
TAATGACATTTGGTACACAATTAAACATTTATAACAGTTTGATCCTACCCCTTAAAATAAGGGGAAAAGTATGTATGCGATTACCGCCAATTTTAATACATACTAGATATCTGAAAATTCATACAGAAGTCCTAACTTTTTGTGAATAATTTTATTTTTGTTAGAAGTTTAAGATTTTCAATAATCTCTTCTCCTCAAATTAGGGGGAATTTTACCACCCCGCTACTCTACCTAGACCTACCTACAAAATCCTACAAAAATAAATGAAACCCGACTAAAAGAAATACGTATTATGTACTAATACTACAAACCTGTACTCTTTCATAAATTATCCAGTATGAATAGCCGAACACTTTGTTTAGGTGAATGCACGTTTATCAGTTTTATTTTCTCACTCTGGTCTTTGCTTTGGTAGACGAAGCGTGGCATTGAGATACGCCACGCACAATGTCTCAAAAATTATATATTGCGTGGGGAGCGGAGTGTCCTTAATGCTAGTTTCCCTCTGCCTACCCTGCTATATGTGGGATACAGTGTGATGAAAAAAAAAAATAGAATATTTATATTATATATACTCGTATATTGCATATAATATAAGAAAGATTAACCAGAAAAGAGGATGGGATTCACAAATTTCTAGAGATATTGTGATTACTCCAAAAAAGGAGCTTACAAAGTTTTCTCATTACGCCCGAGAGTGTAAAACAGATAACGTAAGAAGGTTACATAATGCTATCTATAGTATAGTATTCATATAATTGCACATATAATTACTTCGTTGGGTTGGAAATGTTAAAGGTTATCAAATCACGGTGTGATTATCGTGAATTCTAATGAATATTCTAACAAATATTCAGTAGAATATTTCTTTATATATGTTAATATTTTAATATTCTGTCCTTAGTGTGGAACACTTATACTTATTTTTATAATGTTTAAAGCTTTATTCAACACTCTTGAGAAGGAAAAGTTTTTGCAGAATACGTATTAAGATTTAAACTTGAAAAGGGTCAAAAGGCTGCCAGGAGGCGCGGGTGCAAATCTTGCTACATCCAAAATTTTTATTCGTTAAATATATATTGCGATCAGCGAAAACAACTCAATGCACAGCGTCTGACTGTAAGCGCGAAGGCAGTGGGTTTGACTTCTTCTGGGGAATGAATTATTATTTTTATTTTCTTGCTTTATTAACAAGACAAATCGTGGCTTCGACTTTTACTACTCAAGATGAGATGAATCAAGCATTGGGCTTTGCTTAGGGAACAGAGTGCCTTTACACTATATTCCCTCCATTTCTTGCGCGCCATATTATGACATCAAAAATACCAAAAAAAAAAGAAAATATTTAAAAAGGAAACCAAAAATTTTTACGAAAAGTTATCTAAAGTAACAAAACTTTTCAATTAAAAAGCTTAGGTCCCTACTTCCATATTAAATGGCGTATTTAAAGCATTCCAAATTTGACGAGATCTTTTAGAGTGTTCAAAAGTTTCAACGCTGAGTGACGCGAACACGGTGATGAGTATCTCGAAAGGAAATTTCACTTTCCTTTGTATCGATTTGTTACAAATACAAGTATTAGTTCGTATAGAACTGCTAACAATGGAAGCGCTCGTTTCCCTATTGTTTTATTAAGGAACCCACTGTTTATTAAGTCATTTTTCAATATAATAGAGTATGAAATTCTTATTAATTTTTTCTGTTATCACCAATAATTAGGTAAGAAATAAATTATTTTATTCTAAATCAATTATTATTATTATTATTAATAAAATAAATAATTATTATTAGCGTTTCGCATTAGGTAATGTCGGATTCCGGTGCCCTACATCTCCACCTTAAAGGCCGGCAACGCACCTGTAGCTCCTCTGGTGTTACACGGGGTCGTGGCCGGCGGTGAACACTTACCATCAGGTGACCCGAACGCTCGTTTGCTTTGTCCTCCCCCATAAAAAAAAAATTGGAGGGAAAATGAGAAAAGAGTGTCTTATTACTAGGCTCTCTAAGTCTACCCTGGTATATGGGGAATACAGAGTTAAGCTAAAGAAAATTGTGTTAGAGGGAGCAAAAGGATGAGTTGATGGTAAGAGAGGTAGAAGGTGACCTTGAACTTTTTTTAAGCTTTGAATGTGAACTGTGCCAATGACACCGGAGAAAGGTATTATTTGAAAGTATTAAGAGAAAAAGAAATTCAGTTTCACATTTTCCACCAAATTATCGAGACAATGCCTGTCAAAAGGCAGAATTCAATGCCGCGCTTTATCAAATAGACCGAAGATATTTTTGAATATTCACTCACCCGAACTGAGATCAACAGTTATTGCTTGTCGTGACGACGACAGCCCCACTTTGTAGAATAATTTAATATTATCATAAGAAACAGAACGTTAATGAAAATTTGAAGACCTCTCAGATACCTACACATTATGTATACTATAAGATACACAGGCTACATTACAATTGACCCGGAAGCAACTAATTTGATCAATCATATCGATGTAATGAAGCATAATAGTTGCGATTAGACATAATATTGTAGTCTATTATGATATGTCATAATCATATGTTATTTGAGAGATCTATTTGTTGAGGGTTCGATTCTTACTCGTGGAAAATAAAGTCTTGAATATTTTAATTTCTTTAATTCAATTTAATTTCTCTGGTAGAATCGCAGAAGTGAGTTCTGCTACTTAGTACGCAAAGCCTCTAAAATATAGTTTAAGGTGAGAATGGAGTTGTCTTAATCGAAACGGAGTGTCTCAACACTATGTTGTATGAGAGTAAAGGCTTTTTTTAGTGTTACTCTTTACCACTCTACACGCAATACTTCCGGAATTCGTCGGAAAATAATAGCTAACCTACGAAACTACTTTACTAAACTTAGCATAAGTTTAGTAAAGTAGTTTCGTAGGTTAGCTATTATGAACTAATGAAATTCTTTCCCCCAACAGAAGTGTCTTAACACTAGATTCTCATGTTCCTTTTGCCTATGCGCTATGCGCGGAATACAGCGTAATGATAAAAAAAACTCACCTTTCAAAATAATTTTCATACCTTTCCAAAGCAGTTAACACTTTTAACACCAATTAAATAACACTCAACACAAGGTTTAATTACCAAAAAAAAAAAAAAGATTTCGAAACGAAAAAAATTCTAGACAAAGTTGCGGTGAATAACGAGTACTCATAAATCTTCCATAGCTTGGCCTCACTCCAAACACCACGTTGTAAAACCTTAAATATGGTTAAACATTTTTTATACTGTCAGCTTTTGTTTTTTACGCTTCATATTTGTATATATGCATGGTTGTCATGGCGCAGTGGCACAGCGACGCGACGGGTGTCGGTGTCTAATTCCCACTCGGAGAAATTATAATTTTTAATTTATTTTAAGTAGATACAAAAATATGAGCATTTATGCATAGTTTTTGCTACACTTTGTATGAAATTTGCCACGTAGTCAAAACATTACGGGTACTTCCCTTGGACCTACAGTTGTGAAATTTAAAAAAATAAAGGTTTCTCGGAAATTGGGAGTGTCTTAGTTCCCCCTATTGTATGCAGAATACAACAGCGAAATTATTAATTATAAGCATTAATTATTTTCAATTCTCGATTCTAGTAACAACATAAAGCGCGGATTAGAGTTCTGCCACACGATACGCAATATCTTGAAAATTGGGCAGAAAGTGGAAAACGGACGGACGGACGGTGTATGAACAAATGATGCGAATATTGTATTCGCTCTATACTGCTTCATGTGGGACACAGCGTGAGGCTGCTTTTTTATTTTATTTTACTACAGAATAGGACGCAGTGGTAAAATGCTTTATTTTATTTTTAAGTAAAAGATTGTCTAACTCTTTTTTCATACTTTTTACTCACACAGCAGAGTAAACAGAGGAAGCCCAGTGTCAATACTTTCTGGTTTCCATTTTCCGTTGAATTCTGGAGCGTTGCGTCTTGAGTGGCGGAACTCAACATTTATTCGGCAAGTTATTTCTTCAAGTAGAAATACGGTCCCCCGCCCCCCCTGCGCCACAATTGGTCTCTATTATTTAATATAAGAAACTAGTTGTGGCGCAGTACCTATTACTTAAAGATTAGTATTTAGACATATAACATTAAACTAAAAAGAATCGATTTCTTCAATTTCAACCGCATCCCATAATTAATAAAAAATAACCGTAGAAATTGCTTGGCGTGTTATTGAATTATTCGTCCTATTTGTTGCACACGTACTTATTGCTAATTTAAGGCTTATGTGATTTTCACACAAGCTTTCAATTAAAAAAAGAATCATCAAAATTGGTTCATCCAGTCGAAAGTTTTTAGGTAACAATCATAAAAAAATATATAATCTTCTTTTCTTACAGCGGTCAGTTAAAAATATAACCGTTTGCTCGACCATAAATAAGCTTACAACCATAGTGTGCAAAAAACTACTGCAAAGCGTACAACAAGTATATAAGCCCATAATATATTTGCAAGGACGAATTAATATGACATTTGTCATCATTATACGAATGCCGATGGCTGTAATTAATGAGGCTTCCATAGCGTGGTTTAGATATGCGTTATTAGGATTTACTTACGAAAGCGGTAGGGACAGGTTCATAAAAAGACAATATTTTTATGGCAATATATATTTCCATTATAGAAAAAAAATTGTGTAAGCGAATTTTTCTCATGAACCCCCGCGTTCAGTTTTCAATGCTGAAATTAATATTAAATATTCATATATGTATTTATGGCCGTCAGATCATAAAAAAATATGCTTTTATGTTTCACAGTGACATGATATAAGCCGTTATGCATCATTTTGCCGCATTTTGTGTGAAATTTACCTCATAATGAAAATTGGTTTCATCCTGTAGGCTTACAATTATTAAAGGTTTTTTATTACAGCGAGCGCAGCGAAGTTGAGATTAAAGAAAGAATCAAGCAGGATCCAAGGCCCCTAGATATGGCATAATTTTTTTTACTTTTTTCACCCGTAAAAAATTATATATTTTTAAATCTCCTTACATAGAATAAAACATGCTCAATCAAAGATTTTTCATATTACGCAACACATTTTAATTAAAATTCACTAATAGATAGCCTTATTCAATAGAAAATTATATGTTATTGTGACATCATAAATTAAATGTTAATTAAAAATACTTTGAACTACAATTTTTCTACTTTTTTTTTGTGAATTGTATTTTATAAAACAAATCTTTTCAATTGATACATGACATGACATATTAGATGATTTGTAAAGAAACTTTTAAACCTCCATTTTGTTGCGGCGGTCGTTTTGTATGAAAAAAATTATATATGAAATTTGCCGCGTAATTAAAATCTATAGGATCCTTCCAGTGGTCTCGTTGATATGAGATTTCTGTTCATTTCATTGCAAACTTAAGTATGTTCACTTTTACACTTTTACGAGTCAGAAACAGGAAGAGTACCTGTTGATCTACAGCCTTGAAATTAATAGGAAAAGTGTTGTATGAAAAGTATAGAAATTTATTCTCTAACTAAAGAAAATTAAATAAAACGCAGTAGCTTTCATTTCCGAGTTAAAACGGCGTTAAGCTTTCAAAGTAACTTACCTACTACTATGTGCTTTGTAATTTCCTCACACTATGGAAGGAGAATTAAATTTAACTTGCTATTATATTCTCTGTATTTGAACCTGTGTTCTTCGGAATAGAAATAAATATAAAGTGTAAATCTTGAGGCCGTTATGGCGTAGTGGGACGGCGTTTTTGTAAGCGCGAATACTGTGGGTTCGATTTCTTTTCACTTGGGGAAGTTTTTAATTTATTTTTATTTTTCCGCTCTCGAATATGAAGTGCTCTCAAGTGCTCTCGTTGGCATCACAAGACAGTTGTAATTTCGATTTCCATTCGGAGGTTTGAATTATTTTTATTTCTACGCTGTACTTTCTCTGCTTACTCTGCTATATGCAGAATACAGCGTGATGCAGGAAAAAATATATTCGAAAATATGAAAAGAAACTGTTTTTCAGCAATTCATTATTGTCACCGGATATTGGACTAATCTTTTATACTTTCGTTTATTGGGCCTCCGTGAAATTAATCTCAAGCTTATACTCGTTTCGTTGAATCTGTCACGTTTCTAGCTGTCATTATTTTTTCTTCTTATTTATTTTAGGATAAAACAGTAAAAATGCTTTGCTTTTTGATTTAATTGCCTTTTTACTACCTACCCGCTCGCGGCTTTGCCTGCTTGAACTAAACAATTACATATTTGTTCTCTAAATTACTTTAGTGTTCTAATGCGATTATCAAAGTACTCAGAGATAATATAATAACTCAGAGGCCAGTCGTGGCGCCCGCGACTGTGGCGCGTGACGTGAAAGCGACAGGACAGACAAAAAAATAAAATCAGTCAAACTCAGCTTAGATAATAGTTACAACATGAAAAGAAGGTAAATTTCGTGATTAAATTGTAAGCGGGGAGTACAACTTATAAAAGTTGAAAAGCTTAAGTTTAAACTCTCGTTCTCGAGATAAATGGTATTGACAGATAGATACACGGAAAATGAAGTGAGCCTATAACGGTTCTATTTTTTATTTCTAACGTACAGAACCCTCAAATTATTACTAGCGTTTACATATTAACCAAAGGCTAAGCTAGAAAAAGCCAGATTCTGACCGGAATTGAGGAAAGGTCAGAAAATATACAAAACAGTATAAAGTAACCGTCAAAGGATATTGAGAGGTTCAATTAACCCCGTCTCATTGGATAGTCACTGATGGAGCAGAAAACACCAACCCTTGTTAACGTCAGCCCTTAAATTCGGGTAATCTATATATTGATAACTGAAGCGGTGGGATTTTTCAGGATGTTTTAGCTGAATGAAATATAGAATTCAATTTGGGTAAAGAATCTGTACTAAAAATAAAGATTTTTTGTAAGTTCAAAATTCGATTTCGTTTGGTAAGATATTCGTCGCGTAATCAAAACCTGTGAGGTACTTCCTTACAGTTATGAAATTTGACACAAAGTGAGAAGTTGATACAGTTGTGCCGACGTTTTGAGCTTTTTCAAAAAAATATGTCACTCCTTCATAGCTCCACGAAGTGATCAGTGAAGTCCGATAATGCCCACATTGTACTCTCTTGACTAATTAGGAAGCTTCTTCAGAGTTGTCAGTATAGAAACGGTCATTTTGATTGTTAAAATAATGTTGAATTGTAGAAATTTTTTCATTCATAATATTTTTTTTTCTGTAACATCCTTTTGCATACTGCTGAAGTATTTGTTTTGATTTTAGCACCATATTCTTTTTTAAATTATCCATTAAGAACCAGTTAAGAAATCAGACTCTTCCAGTGTCTCTTATACAATAAGTCATATTTTAATACACGACATGGTCCTCTTTGGCTTTCTGACAGAATTTCATCGAATTCTTTCCTTTACTGCTTTGATCGCCTTTTTTGTATGAATACTTCGTAAAGGCTTTATCTTTTTCTGTCACAAATAGTCCTCTATTTGTTGTATCCATCAATAGCCCGGCAAACAAATATTGGACTAATTAATACCAAGCGTATGGAAGATTTAAAAAAAAATTGTGTCGCTCCATAAATGTACTTTATGTGATGCAATTACAGGGGTTCGTTTCTTTTTATCACCACACCCTATTTTGATGTTAAATCACAAAATATTTTTTCAATATCAATGTTCTTTTATTAATTCATTATGTTATCTTATTTTCGCGTATTGGCGCATTTTTATTGACAATTGTACAATTGTATTATTAATTTTTAACGAAAAACATACCGAAAAGTAAAAAATAAATTTACTTAACAAAAGCATTTGTACTTTGATTTGTTAAAAAAATAATAATTATAGAAAGATTTTATTATTATTATTAATAGTAGGGTAGGCAGAGGATGTAAGTGTACCCTAGTGCTAAGACATTCCGTACCCATTAAGACTACTTTCGATTCCGTTGGATTCTGGAGGCATTGGGTGTTAAGTGGCTGAAGAATTATATCTATGTATTATTAGAATTTTTAAAGAATTATTTCTATGAATTAGAACTAGGTACATTCCCTTTTACCGCCCAAATTTGAGACATTGCATGTTATAGCAGAAATGAACGACGCACTTTATCTTAATAAGAAAGCACGGAAAATAATTTGTTTTGGAAGTGGGAATGAAACCAACGACCGTCGCGTCTACGGAGCGACGCTGCATTACTGTGCCATAGTAAGTGGGTAGTATATATATATATATATATATGTAAATTTCTCTTATTTGGAACGTAAAATGTCGTGTCAAAGACAATGAAAATGAACAGATGTTACAATTTCCACGTTAAAAAATAACGAAACCCTTTGACATGAATGTTAGAGAAGAAAATATGACGAAAAAATATTCCACTGTCTGTGCCAAAGTCAAACGAAAACTTTACACGACAAAAATATTATTGTTTTTAGATGTCCAAGTGTATTTATTAGATTTTGGGTATTTATTAAAGATTATAGTTATTTTTCCTGTTTAAGCGAATGTAACATTATGAAATTTACTTTAAACATAAATATTAATTTTCTCGTAACGCATGCAGGCTATTGAACTGTATTTAGGAACAAATAATAAATTATTACAGTATATAAATCGTATTTTTTTTTTAAAGTTTGTTGATTTTCCTCGAAAAGTTGTCGTATGTAATTGAAAAATGTTTAGATATTTTCATACAAGTAGGCGGTAGGTATGAGCACGACAAACGTTGTTTTACCTCCATAAATCCCGATTCCGAGGGAATTCTAGGATACAAAGTTGCCTGTATGATGTCCTAAATCCTTTTGTCATCTTTTCGTTATTTTTCTGTCCATTAAAACCCGTACAGGTGTTCGACAGATTAGTTAGGACAAACAGAGAGACTGGCAGACAAATATATTTTTTAAAATATATTAATAACTATAAAATGCACTTGAAAAACACAGTTATTTTGAATTCACAGGCAGACCCTTAAATTTTAATTATATGTAACCTATACATTAATCATAAAATGTCCCACCATATTTATATTAATTTAATTACGTGGAATTTATTTTAATAAACATATAACTTAACATATTATATTTCATTTATAATGAACAAGTAATTCTAGACAGCTTTATATTTGTAATAATTAATTGGTAAATAATCTGAAATAATACACTATGAGAGCCTATTTATCATATATAATCATTTTAAAAATCACCCTTTTTTCATATAGCGTATAGATAGAGGAAAGAAATTAAGTCAATTCCCTGAATTTGAATCGAATCCACAACGGCGTTGACACACAACATAAGCACTGGTTGTGGGTTTGATCACTCGAGAAGATGAAATATTTACTTGTTTTTCGTTGTAAATATTACCGTAAAAGTAGGTATTACTATAATCAGACAGTATTTATTGAGTACGATTATTCTGATATTGTATATTTAGCCAGCAATAAATTTATCATAGAAAAAAATATCTTAGATACTTTTTTTACGATGATCTTATCCTGGACGCCCAAGGAAGAGCAAGAGATAAAAGTCAATGGTAAAAATTATTCAGGATGTAGAAGTGCAAAGTTGGGGAGGGTAACGCAGAAAGGCCGACCCTGGCAATTAGACAGTGATAATATCAGGTTGAAGAAGATGATGATGATTTCCTATGATGATATTATTTGTTCATTAAATTATATTTATCGCTATCTATAATTAGATGTATGCAATCCATCGTAGTGTGAAAATATGCGAAATCGCATTAGGACGCGCGTCGAAGCTGATCGCAATTCAATAACGCTGACGCTGACTGACGACCTGTTGATGTTGATAACTAGAGCTCGCCTCTAAAACTCACTAAGCGTTATATAAATATTAACTAAAATTCAGATTCTTTAAAATAAAATAGTAGAGACCACCATGGCGCTGCAGCGTAATGCCAGATTGTAAACTCGACGGATGTGGGCTCGATTCCTACTCGGGGATATAACTCGGACTTCCTTGCGCGTCTGATTTTCTACCTCCTATAAAATGTTCTCTGCAAATTTTGTCGTCGCGTGTTGGATAATATGGCGATAAAATAAAAAAAAAATTATTCCAATTAATATATGCCTATTTCATTTTATTGGTTACAAAAGTTCATTACGCGTTCTCTAATCAGTTGTGGTGCTTGGTAGGGATATTGTTGATAGTCTTCTTCTTTAAGATAATATTGATTCCCACTCGGGCACATTTCCGCCAAATTTTCGAGACTCTGTGTTGAGTGTCGGAACTAAACGGCGCACTTTGTCTTGCTAAAGCTGTGAAATAAAGATAGGTTTCTCCCCCGAGTATAAATCAAACCCACCAAACAAGCCAGTCACCAGTAAGCCAAAGAAATGAAACGAGCCATCTGTTATAAATCTGCATATGAGAAAACATAAACATCCCTACAGTAACAAAGTTGAGGGAAATTTTAATCTTTTAGTTGATTTGCATAAAACAATGTTGTGCTGCCAGTTTAACCGATATAATTGTAAATATTGTATAATTTTGAAGGCTTCGCTAAGCATAAGAGGAAACATAAGTATAACATAAAATATGTTTTAAATCCATTTGTCGTATGTATAAAGTTTTGTGCGATTCTTATATACTTTTTTTAAATTCACGCTGTATCTTTATTTAGAGTTTAATATGAAATATATTTTATAGACAAATTTCCATATAATTGACATGTTTTCCCAATTATATTTACGTAATAGTTTTACAATTCTGTCTCTATCAGATACATATATTTAAACCAATTGATGGAAATACATAATAATAGGTCACTATTACATAAAACGCCCGACAAACAGTGTCTGCAGCAAGTTTTTACAATCAAGCATAAAATTCGCATACATTTTCCTTAAAATATATCGAAAACAGAAAGTTCATGTGACTAATTGTCCATGTTCTAGATAGATATGCAAACACGGTAATATGAAAGCACCGCAAAAGCTTGTAAAACTTTAAAGATTATTCCATTCGGCCCATTCGATGTGAGGGATGAATTTATAAATGCACTACGGTGTTCCGTTACACTTTAATTGTTTGCTAATTTTAATGATATAGGCTGTTGCATATTAAAATTATATTTTGTGTTTCAATTTACCAGGCCGAGAAATTTAAAAAAATACCGCTAAAAACGACATAATTCGATGGTTTCTTATGTCACTAAACGGGCCGTTCCCGCTTCAATAATAAACTCAGGAGCCAGAAAGACAATGCTTCACTTATAAAAAAATCTATCAGTTTAAAGAAAAAGTCAAGAAAGTTTGATATTTTTTTTCAATAAATTATAATATGATATTCTTATTTTCAATTTGATATATAATTAAATATGCAAATAAACATAAAAAAATAAATACATAAATAATATTAATAATAAATATTATTAATATTAGGTCTAGGCAAACAATAAAACAAATCTTCCACCTCCAATAGCTTCTAGTAACTGAATCACTGTCCGAGGAAAAAAAAAAGTCCAAGGACATAAATAAACAAAGGCAAACTCGATACGAGATTTTTATATTACAATATATAAGAAGATATCGTAAAAACGGGCCTTCCCAAGATGTTTTGTATTTTTCGGGTCCAAGAGTGTAATAAGGAGGATTTCATGAATCATGAACTACTTTGATAAAGAAATATAAACTTAGGTTGTCTTATTTACTTAATTTGATGTGTTCATTTGAATAAAATATTTACTTTTGTAGCTTACCCGAATTTTTGAGAATACCTCTATGCGTGTTGAGTGGTAAAACTCAACGCCGCTCTTCTACTTGTAACCAGAGCGTGGAAGTTAGAACAACTCATTCCGAAACCGATTGGGAATCGAACTTATAACCGCGGTCGGATTTGCTTTTGCTAATTAAAAAAGAGATTAATGATAAGCGAAGCAACTAAGTGAAACTTACATATATTGTGAATTATTCGCATAAAAAAATAGGATGTTATATTTTAGTCGACGCAAATGAAGTTGCGGTCTGCAACTCGTAAATGTATATAATTTGAAATGTACCATTAAGTAATTTATATCTATTTAGTTCGAAAATTGCATAAATTTATATGAAATTATTTCTCTTAAATTATAGGTGTTTCACGTAATACGTGATAGAACTGAATTGTAAAAATATATTTTTTTATCGTTTCCCTAATTTTGAGAATAGTGTTCGTTATTTATTTTTCTGCTCTACCCTGCACGTAGTAGGGCAGGCAGTGGGAACCTAAGTGTTGCGACACCGTTCCAATTAAGTTCTTCTCTCCCCCAGAAGCGTAGCGATGGGCAACCAAGACTCAAATCGCGACGTAGAGTTCCGCTACTGCCTCCAATGCACGCAATGCCTCCCAAATTTGGCAGAAAGTGGGAACGACATTCTTTACACTAGGTTCCCACTGCCTACCCTGGTGTGTGTGGGATACAGCTTGAAGCTGATTTATTTATTTATTGATATTATTACTTATACTATCTATACTTATGCTATACTGGTATAAAAGATTTCACATTTATAATAAAACTAGCGGATTTTGGAGAATAAAGCGTATTTCTAAAAAATAAATACATTTCAAGCCCGCAACCACAGCAAATGCCCTTACAGTTTAACTGCAAAAAGAACTATTTAATAATTTAATCTAGCTTAATACTACATAAAATGATTCTCACGTACATATAGTATTATGAAAGTGTTTCAAAGTAATTATAAATAAAATTACTGTCATTTGTTTTGGCTTAAATTGTATCCCTTTGAACATTAACTAACAATTACATGAGATACTAGGACGTGGCCTCAATTACACCATCGTGGTGTAGTGGCACAGCGTATCAATGTAAACGCGATGGTTATATGGTTCGATTTCCAGTCGGGTGACTGATCTATTTTCGTTTCCTCACTCACGTGCTCACAAAGCTCGGCGTTGAGACCTGCCGATATATAGTATTTAAAAAAAATGTCGGTAGATTGGTTACGAACTATGAAGTGTCTTATTATTAGGTTCCCTATGCTTACACTTCTGTATTCGAGATAGCCACTCTACGCTGTATTCCATGCAAAACAGGCTAGGCAGAGAGAATTTCCCATTCCATTTCAAAACACTACGCCGAAATATGGCAGTTCAGATATTATTTGAACATTATTGCTGTTGATTGTTGCAAAAGGACCTAAAATTGTAAATATTGACCTGAAAATTACATTTCTTTTTTTGTAAAACGGTTAATATTAAGCGATTAAATATTTAATGAATTTGAATGTTTAATGTATTCGCACTATTATAAAAGCTCACCATACAGTCAATGCCACTTACTCTCTTTTCTCTTCGTATCAGCTCTTACGATCAAATTGAACTGTTGAAAAAAAGCATGAAATCATTCATAGAAAAACTGTTCAATGTTTTAGAAGATCCAAATCAACACTTTTTGGGGCGAAATATTAAATTGTTGAAAATATTTGGGCTATTATTACCGGAGAATAATAAAAAGCTCAAATGCACATATTTAATTTTACATGCATTTATAATGATGTTTATAGTAACCCAGTGGATAGAACTTTTCAGAAGTCGATCAGAAATAATAATGATTTTGCGTAATGTCAAATATGCTATATTCGCTTCTGTGAACGCGACGAAAGTGAGTACGTATATTTTATGGCAGAAAGATTGGAAGTCTATCTTCAATTTCATAACAAAGGTTGATATGGAGAGAAGGACAACGAAGGACAAGGTGTCGAAAGATATTCTTCAAAAATATACTTTTCAAAGTAAAATTGTGACATATTTATATTTTTATTTAACTTTCTGCACTATAGCCATGATAATTGTACAGCCAACAGTCAGATTTTCTCTGTCATCATCATATAGAGAAAAATTGACGAGCGGTAAAGAAAAACCTTTGGAAGTAGTGAACTCTTGGCTACCAGTAGACAAAACGACTTCTTCAGGATATATTATTATGATTATTTGTCAAATGTTACCGCTTCTTTACTCTGGTGGCTGGATCACGTCATACGACACTACCGCAATTGCCGTTATGACATTTGTTTGTTGTGAAATAAAATTGCTTCGAAGGGACTGTCAAATTTTATTTGGAACTATGGAAGAGCCTGCGTCAAGAGAAGAGGCTAAAGCTAAGTTAGCCAAATGCCATAAACGACATAATGATTTGGTTATGTAATTATACCACTATACTATATTATTCCTATGAAAATGTGTCTTAATCAAAAACACCTTTATTACTTTCCTGGCACAGTAGGCCATGATTTTAAGCTTTGAGTTTCTAACGACTAAGTAATAAATGCTACGATTTATTTAAAGACCACGTGATTTGCTTTTCCATATTCCACAATAATTTCAACTCTATGGACATTTTTTTACCTTTCTGAACTAAATCTTTAAGTACAAGGTCAGAAGCATAACAATGAAAAGACAACAAAGTGGTAAAAAGTCACCTTGAAGTACCCTAGTATTAGGATGGCAGTAAATAAAATAATATATATAATTCTTTGTACACGTATTGTTGAACAATTCATACAAATTAATGATAATATAAATATTCTTGTCAATAACACTTTTTATTTTAGATGTGCAGGCTTAAAAATATGTCTTTAAAGTTTTGATGACATCACATAATTTAAAACTAAAAAGGCCTAACCCATTGTATCCGATTCTATAGCATGTCTATCTAAAGTTATTTCAATATTCGAAAAAAAGAACAAATTTCATGCAGTATTTTATATAACGCGTAAATACAGCATTATTTTGGAAAAAACAAACGTTATTTTTATATCATTTCTTATATAGTTTTCTTTTATTTTTATACTTTTTATTCTTTTTCTTTTTTTTAAAATATAACCACAATCTATCTATATCTATATAATCTCATCATGGTGCTTATATTTTTCCAGATGCAGTCAGCTATTTGATTCATGCCTTACATCTGTTATGTTAATATACGTTGTCATCTGCTCATGTATGTTATGTGCGACAGCTTATCAGTTTATGGTAAGTATTTAAAATAAAATTAAAGTCATACTTTAACACGGCTGTTTTGAACCTGATCTCTTTTTAATGAGAATTATAGTTAAATAAGTTATAGTAAATAAATTTTGCGAATGCCAATCGCAGCGCAGGGGCGTGCCACTGTTAAACGTGACCGTTTCTGGGTTCGATTTCTACTCGAGGAAATGAAATACCTACCCTACTATGTACAGATGCAAGATACAGCCTGAAGCTAAAAATAGTTGTTAATTAAATATTAATCGTTACAGATCGAAACGGAACCATTACAAAAAATAATAACTGCTGAATACTTAATTTTCGTTGTATCACAACTGTTTTTATATTGCTGGCACAGTAATGAAGCATATTACACTGTAAGTATTTTTAGAGGTAAGGGCAAAAGCGTGTGACTGTAAGTGTGATAGATTGTAGGTTCAGTCCCCACTCGAGGACATGAAATATTTAATATGAATTCTCCAGAGTTGGCGGAAAATGGGCAGCAGAGTTTTTTAACACCTGGCTCTCTTTGTCTATCGGTCTATCTCCCTTTGTGCGGTATACAGCGTGAAGATGAACAAAAACCTAAATCACATCGCTGCCGATCGTCTCCTAATTCGTTTCACCTTCGTCTCTGCATGCCTCTTTTGCCTTGTCCATTGTCATCAACCCATCAACCCACATATGCTCTCCGGGGTCCTCATACCTTTTACGTGTCTCTTTCTTCTTTCAGTATTCTAGATGTTGTGTTGTTTTGAAATATATAAGCATGGCTTGAATTAATTATAAAACTTGAACCATGGCATTATATACACATTACGTTTGAAATCATCGCGTATATCGGTTCAAATCCAACTTGGGAGTTTGATTATATTACAATTATTTATATTTTCTTGCTTTGTTAGAAATAATGAAGCGTTTAAAGCCTTTCGCCACACTACTAAATTTTATAAATTTCAGAGCAAAGATCTCATGTTAGGTCCTTATGAAAGTATATGGTGGATGCGTAGTTTGTCCGAACAGAAGAATATTCATATTTTAACAAATCAACTGGATAAAATAATAGTATTCAGCGCTGGCCCTTTTAGCAGTATCACTGTTACGACTTTTATTAACGTGAGTTTAAATAAGCTTGCACTTAAATGAATAAATAAATACTTAACATTCGGAATAAAATGTAATAAAATGAAAATAAATATCTTAAATTGGCATGTGCGGGTTTCTTCTACAAAATAACATATGTTTTTTAGGTTTTCTCTATATCCTGCAGATAGTGCGTACCCAGAGGGAATCTAGAGATTTAGTGTTGTTTTTTAAGACACTCCCATAAAGACTTTCGTTGTTGACGTCGACGTTTCGTTATTACGTTCAGTTCAGTTCAGACGGCACGATGGTTGTGTATACAATCCCCACTCGGAGGACTAAATTATTTTAATTTCCTCGCTCTGATAACAAGGACCTGGAGACCAGAGTGTCAGCTTAACGTTCTAACACTGCCCAATTTCCGAGAGGTTTCGCGTTGAGTGGCGGATTTCATAGTTGCACTTTATAGCATAGTAGGGAAATGAAAATATTAATTATTTATTCAAATATATCAATTTTCTTTACTAATTAAACTAAATTGACCTCATAGTTAAACTAAATATTTAAAATAATATGATTTATAATTGTGTATATTACAATTTTCCAGATCTTGAAAGGAGCTTACAGTTATTACACTCTATTAAGTCAATCCCAAGAAGATTAGTATCAAGAGGATCTATCTTTTTCAATATTTCTGTATTAAATATAAAATTTAAGTACATTTAATTAATGCACTATTATAGTGTTTTATCTAGATGTTCCTAGAAAATGAAAAGTTATTTATAAAATAAACTTTAGTAGTAGATATCGTAATCTGTATTATTATTATAAAATATATACTTGCATAATTATAAAACTCTTACGTCACTAAGTAACCGAAACAATGCACATAACTACTGCACGCAAACGCGGTAGAGGGCTTCAGCTAGTAACTTATATACTTTTATTATAATTATACTTTTAATTTTTTATATACGTTCGTAATTAAAAAGAGACCACAATGTTTTACAAGGTGATCACTTGCAATTGGTATTAAAATAGCGTAGATTCTTCTTGAATTTTTTTACTTATAGAAATTTGATACTTACGAGTACGATACTTTAATACTTATATTATTATGCTTGGAGCAGTGGCTGGGACTCGCGGCCGCATGTGTAGGCTTCGGGGCCCCTTTACTGCAGTAACTGTTTCAGTCCAAAATTGCAGCAGCAGATCGTCTCAAAGGAATCATACAATGCGCGGTGTTGAGTTCCGCCTCTCAACGCAAAACATTTCTAGATTTCGACGAAAAATGGGAAACGGTGTGGTTAACTAGGTTCCCTAGGTTAACTAGGTTCCCTCTGTCTATCCTGTTATATGCGGGATTATAACGTGAAGCTAAAGAAATCCCAAGGGAAATTAATTTTATAGAATCTAATTACCACCATGGCCTATCAAAGAACAATGGTTCCATAGTATACTTGCTATAAAATATTACAGATAAATAAGGTACGGCATATACCATTAGAAAATATAACAAATAACAATATTTAATTTCATACAAGACTGCAGCTCTAAAAGTCTTCGCTGAACCCTCCAGGATTGCATCAGAACAGTGTTCTCGTTGATTGTTGATGATGATGATGATGTTGATTGATTTGTGAGGGCACTACCGCAAAGCGGCGCAAGAAAAATATATTACATCTCACAGTGTTTTCTACGCCACCTCCTACGCTACGCTACGTCAGCCACCGCGACGTCAAGCAACATTCAATATGTGTCGCCGCTACACATGTATTTCATTTATAAGAAATTCTATCTTAAGACCTTGCCATTATAGGTTTGGAAATGTGAAATATTTATATTATATCTCTTCTTCTTTTCTAGTATTCCTTATTCTTTTCGAACTCTTTATGTGCTTTTATTTTCAGTCGTAACGCAGGGGCACAAAGTATGACTGTAAACTAGGCCAGTTTTAGGTTCAGAGGAAATTCAATATTTATTTAAATTTATATATTCATTTCTTCACTCTGGTGTCGAGGTAAAGCGTGGCGTTGAGTTCCGCTACTCAGCATGCAATACCTATAGAATTCCGGACGATCATACAGTAATGACTTCGTATCAATATAATATTGAAAATATCTTGTTATTATTTAATTTACTACTCATAACCAAGTTATATTAGATACTGTTACAACAAGTATTTGTGTTTATGTGCATAAAAATTAAACTGTATATTATAGAGCCAGTTGTGACTTTAAATCGTAGTCAACAGAAAAATAATTTTTTTCAAATATTTTTATTTGCAAATTATGATCTATATATGTAGATTTCTCCGTGAAACTCACTCATGCTTATTTTAAAGAACTACGGAAAGTCTAATAATATATAATCCTGTAAGTCATTGAAGCTTTTTTAGTTAAAAATAACTAGAACTCATTATAGTATAATTTTATATCAATGAATTAATTTTCTGTTACTGACTTAGAAAATTTACATAGGTTAGGGAACATAGGGGAACACTAATAGAGGATTTCTCAAATGTGCGACGACGAAATTATTCATTAAAATAAGTTTTATAAACATTTGATACATTCTAGATATTCACTAGAAAGCTTTCATTTGAATTACACTAAAAGCAATATGCTGTTGCACAGTTTACACTTTAAATTAATCTTCCTCAGACTGACTCAACAGTGTATAGTAACTGTACGCTCCTTTCAAAATCTGAAATAAATTTTAATTATTATTCATACATTTACGGTTTAAAAAAATCAGCTTCACAATCACACACAGTAGGATAGGCACGGGTAACCTAGTGTTAAAACACTCCGTTCTCCACTTTCCGCCGTATTCTGGAGGCATTGCGTGTTGAATGGCGCAACTCAACGCCGCCCTTTGTCATGACACACACCAGACCGAAGAAATGGAAATATACATTTGAAATATATATTTCATTCCCTCAAATGGGTATCGAATCCACAACCGGATGACTTACAGTCACTCTTTATGCCCCTGCGATACAACGGGCCTCCATACAATCCCTACATGGGGGAACTCCCCCGATCTATTAACTTACACTAATAAAGGTAGCAACAGTAATATTTGTAAAAGGGCCGGCGCTAAACACTATTTCCTTATTGAATTGATCTGTAAGAATGCTTATATCCTTTTGCTCGGAGACGCTGCGTGTCCACCACATACTTTCATAGGGGCCTAGAGATAAATCTCTACTCTGCAAAAATATAGGAACTTTATTATAATAATTACTGGTTAACCGAAGTTACATTTGCGTCTTTCTCACAATTTTGAGATACAGAATGGAAATCTTGTGCTATTTCGCTCCCCGACACTCGAATCTACAAATTTGCCGAAGTTCAACTTTTTCGGTTCATTTCTTCTGTTATCTGTTTGATATTTAAAAACGTAAAATGTTTTTGAATAACATACACATAACAGAAAAATAGAAAAGTAGAAATCGAATCGACAGTTTTGTTCCAATGTCGAGTTTGCAATCACACGCGTGTGCCCCTGCGCTACGGCTGGCCTCAAATTATTATTTGGGGTTCAAAAAAAAAAGTTCGACTTCCACTTAGTCCTAACTGCAAATATTTATTAATATACATAGAGTAAGAATATCATTCTATAAATAATGTTCAAAAAGTATTAATAAAATTACTTACAACATAAAGCACTTCATTACTGTGCCAACAAAACATGAAGAGTTGTGACACTCCAAATATAAGATATTCCGCGGTTATAAACTTTTGCATTGCGTTCGTTTCTACCTTGAAAATAATGAATATAATAAATAACAGCTTGAAGCAGGATAGATTGAGGGAACCTTGTGAAATTTCCACCTCCACTCAGGTAAATGATTATATTTAATATATTTTCATTTTCAATACAGGAGACAAAGCGCGGCGTTATTTCCACCACTTTAAATCACAATGTCTCGAAGACTGAGTGGAGGTTTCCTCTGTCTAATCTCCTTAATGCGGGATACAGCTATAGCCTGTTTTCTTTTATCGTTATTTTCTTTATTACAATATGGTAAGAGGGAGACGAGTAAAACTTCAGATTATTTACTGTCAATTGATAAGCAGTTGCACAGAGCATGACGGAGCACACGATCACGTATAGCAACATAATTGGTGAAAGACAAGAATCGAACAGCTTGACGTACCTGAAACATAATGATAATATTTTTTTTTTGTATTTGCTTAAAAAAAATGATAGCCCGCAATTTACATGGTTTTATTTGCTTATTAAAATGATAGCCCGCTATTGAGTATACATGGACTACAAAACCAATACCTAGCTACTAAAGTCTTCTCTTTTACTTGTTTCTAAATATCACGTGTTAAGTGGCGTAACTGGATGCCGAGCTTTGTGTACTTCGGCGAAGGTATAGGGTTTTTTGCTCCATATTGTATTCCACACATAGAAGGATTAGTAGAGGGAATTGAAAATTAGGAACTTAGTGTTAAAACACTCCACTCCCATTAAGGCACATCCGTTCCACACTTTCCCTTGAATTCTTGAAGCGTTGCGGACGGAGTGACGGAGCTCAACGCGCCGCTATTCCTCGTTACCAGAGTGAGGAAATGAAAATATTAAATATTTACAAACCTTGTGGAATGAACATAATTATAATTTAAATGTAATTGGATAAAATTTAAATATAGTAATTTCAAAAAAATTGCATTCTACATGTTTGTGGAACACGACAAAGTTATAAACCATAAATTAATATAATAAATGTGATAGTACGTGTGAAGATGGTTGTATGTTTGTTCCATTTTCACGCAAAAACTACGGAATTAAACTTTACATACATCTCATATGTACATCAGAACAATACATATATTACAAATTATGTAGAGATTCTACATAATAATGTAACAATAATTTGAAGCGGGCGAAGTCAAGATTCAGTCGCTAGTAATTTAGCTATGATTAATGTTTTGCATATGTGTCAATTATTATTAGAATAAAAGTTCTTTTGTACAAAATTAAAAACTTGTGTACTTGCTAAGATATTTTGAGGCATTGAGTGGCAGAACTATAAAACTATAATTTTCTATATATATATATATATATAAATTATATAGATCAAGACCACAATCTGTCGCATTACAGTCTTATGATTGTGCCCCTGCGCCACAACTGGCTTCAGCTGATAAGATTGTTCTTCTTATAATAACATTAATCATCAATCTTTTTATCGTTTTTATTTTCTCCATAAAATATGATAAATATATAAATTTAAAAATAATTATTTGAATTCTTACTTCATCAAATCCTGGTGTCGTTTTTGACATTTACTTAAATTTACTCTAGCCGTTTCTTCGTTCACCATACTATTTGTCCCAAATAAAATCTGAGAATCTCTCCTCAGCAGTTCTAGTTCACCGCGAAAAAAAACCATTGTGGATACAGCGTTCGCGTCGAACGCCACAATGTATATTAAAGAGTAAATTGTTGCATATATCTGAAGAAGCATACTTAGCAAGTATACCATCAGATTGTCTTTGTCAAATGGTATCCAAGTATTGGTGATGGGTATATATTTATCTAAATCATCCTCTAGCGATGAATACATTCGTAGACAGTACACTAATATTGGTTGAATCAATACAAAAAATGCGGTAGCTGACGTCAAATATATGTAAATGTAAATTATTATTTTACAATATTGTACAGTTTTTTTGTTAATATTAATTGATATTTGATCGTCAGTTTTTAATCTGTCCACAGTTACTCCATTTACATATTGTATAATGCTTTCCCATCTATTTTGCCACAGCATGTAAGAAGACACTTTTGCGATTATCATCGTGCTCATCAAGACATATTTCATATTTCTTAAAAATTTTACTATATTCAATATATTTATAAACGTGTCAGTTGCTTGTGTTAATGCAAAGAATATCATTATAGATAACAGTATTCCTGCCTTCACTCTTACAGCGGGTCTATATTCCGGCTGTTCGGGTAACAGATATGACATTTTTAATAATTTCACATTACGACCAATTAGCGGATAGTTGGAATCTTCCAGAGCGGAATGAAATTTTGTTATAAGTGAGGTCATTTTAACATGAAGGAATATATTTTATGGCAACTTATACAGTACTTTCTTTACTTTTATACAATCTCTTATATATACTTATTAGTTATATGGAAAATAGTGTAGTGAAAGTAATTTTAATATTAATATAGATCATTTTAAGGCAACAAATAACAAAATGTGCGCTATATAGATAAAACGTTAGTAAAAAAACAGTATCTTTAGGTACAGATTTTTTTAACAACAAACAGGACGACAATAAGTAAAAATCTCCAAAATTTATGTATTTATTTTATGAAAACCTATTAATATATTATAAAACTCGTATTAATTTTATTATTAAATATAGAATTATTAATTATTAAGAGCAAATGAAACTAAAAAATAGCGCAAGCCACCATAAAATATTGAAAGTGAATCAAATAAATTGACGTCACGCCTTGCTAAACAAAGGAATTGCACGTCAATTCGCAAGAATTTGTAGAAATATGATAAATGAAATAAGTTGTATTTACAATATACATATTTCTCATTATTATAAAATAATTTCTCAAAATCTATCGTCATGTATTTATATATTATGTATGAAGAGTAAATATACCTATTTGTAAATGTGGAAGTAAAAAAAAAAATTATTTATTTAAAAATTAAATTAATAAAAATTTATTAAATTAAATTAATTATTATCAATCCTAAAATGAGTTCAGAAGCCTCAGTGATTTTGTCCGACTCGCACTTAACCGGTTTTTTAATGAAATTTTAGTGTACTTTGTAGTTTTTTTTGTTCGCGTATAAACCTTTTTAAGGTTATAAATTTACTTAAAATATAGATATCGTATGAAGGTGCATTTCATTTCCCATCACTGAATACATTTTACCTGCTATAAGACATATTAATTAATATATATTTAATGTGATACCAAATTATAATGGCTTATATAATTGCAGTAGCGCAATGTGAAATTTCGAATGAATTTCATATTCATTTTAAATATTACTTCAATTGTATGTTGAAATTTATATAATTACAATGCTTTAAGTTATATAATAAGGTTTGTATGTATACATATATAATATAGTTATATATTATGGTATGTATATATAATATAGTTATATATTCTTAGGTTAACTTTTTATTTATTCCGTTCCATTTATTTTATTTCAATCAGCACTTTCCTAATTCTGGAGGCATTGCGTGTCGACGTTGAACTCAACGTCACGCTTTGTCTCGACACTAGAGCAAAGAAATGGAAATATAAATTTAAATACATATTTCATTTGAGTGAAAGTGAGGATCGAACCTCAAGTGAGGATCGAACACACAACCAGTCGATTTTATAGTCAGTCACAATTTGTATTCCTGCGCCACGACTGGTCACAGGAAAAAAAGAAATTGGGACTTTTTATGTAAGCTTTTTAGCAGGCAAGGAAATCCTAGTGTCAAGACACTTCATTTCTTACTGAATTATGGTCACCCTGTTTTCGAGACAGTCTTATATTGACTGGCAAAAATCTACGCTGCGATTTGTCTTTGAGCATCTATGTACGTGGTGAATCATTAACGCTACACTAGCTATGTCGTCTTGCCACAGTGGTATAGTGTCTAAATTTATACGTTTCACATTATTTAAATTTCATACTTACTTCATCAAATCATTACATCGTTTATGACACTTTGTCATTTGCAATCTAGCGTCCTCCTCAGGGGCAGGAGCATCGACAGTGCCAAATATATTTTGGCAATCTATTCTGAGTAATTCAAATTCTCCGCGAAAAAACACCATTATACATATTGCACAAGTATCAAAAGTGGCCATAAATATTCCTGTATGTACAGTTGCATATGCTTGATAAGAAAATTGTCCCAGATATACTATCAGATTGTTTCTGTCAAATGGCACCCAAGATGGGGTAATCAATATATATTTCTCTGTATCATCAAATAAATCTTCTCGATATTCTGATTCATTTTTAGCATAAGTGAGGTAATATTCTGCAGCCGGATGAATTATCACCATAACTACTGTACACGTTGTTAGATAACAGTAATATTTTGTAACAAATTTGCAATATTTAACTAAGTTCTGGTTGATTTTGATCGATAAAGGGTCTTCTGTTTTATATCTATCTAAATTAATTTTATTCGAAAAATCTATTATGCTCGACCATTTTTTTTGCCAAAACAAAAATGACGTTGCCTTCACCACTATCACTGAACTGAGCATTGAATATTTTATATTCCTTAACAATTTGAGAACATCAGTTCTAGTTATATATATTTCTATGTACTGAGTGATAACAAAAAACCCTGTCAAGTAAAGTAATATTCTGTGTTTTATGTGAATTTTACCGTTTATCGGCAATAAGCCTGACATCTTCAGTAAATACATATTTAGATCTAGTAGATATTTTGGTTTTTCTAATGTTTTAATTTTATTTAAATCCGATATCATTATATAATGTTGGGAGTTCGTCAAGAGAAATTGTGTTTACTTCAACACACTTGTATATATATATAAGCGTTATTTGCGAATAGTGATGTGAAAATAATATTTTCACATCATATTTTTCATATTAATTACACTACACATAGTCAACTCCATGTACTCGGAGTAGGATGTAGTCGTCAGCGTGCTCTGAGATATGTTTTTATATTATGCACAGATATTACAGATTTTTAATAATAATATCTGTAATATCTATAGATTTATTTATTTAATAACTTTAGGCATTGCCTATTGAAAATTCGGCGGAAAGTGGAAAACGGAGTATATTAACACTAGGATTTCTCTTCCTACCCTGCTATAATTGGGATGCAGCGGGATCAGAAACAAATATAATATGTAATATGTGAACCGACTTAAAATAAAAACAAACTTTCAAATATATCTATAGTATATGCAATTTAAAAACTTTTCCCATCACAACAAAATTTATCTTTTCTGAAACATAATATTATTTAATACATTATTCAATACAATTTACTTTACAATTATTTAAATAATTACAGTCAGGTGTGAAATTTCTATTGAATTTGTTATTCAAATTATAACTTATAAGTACCAGTATATACAAATTATTCTATTATGTTAACTGTTAATAGAGTACTTAGGTAATATACTTTACTTTAGCACGTGAAAATTTACGTGGAAGTCCTTGATATAATGTGCACAGTCGCACAACTGTATACACTTACGTAAACGTGGGTATTACAGAAGAAGAATGAAAGAAAGATGAATGCCGTGGAGATGTGACCTCTTCGCACGATATATGGAGTCAGCTTAGTTGATCGTATGGGGAGACCTCGGTTGACCTTCGAAAACACAGTATCAAAGATACTGGAGGAAGGTCACGTAAAGAGCAAAGTTTAACAAGGTTAAAAAATTATTGACCTCAGCTTTTTCGTTTCTCAGCCATTGCAAACTTTATAATACCAGAGTCAATAGTGTGCTTACAATACTGAATGCTAAACAGTAAGAACGGTCTTAAGAAAGATTTAACATGTCTGTACCTGTCGAGACATTATCTTAATATAAAATTGAATGTAATAAAGTAAATAGGATACGTTATCGTAAGTTTATAAAATAATGAAATTCGTTAAATATAGGTAAATAATATTTTCTTTTTATATTTGGCAAAGATTGCCAATTCATTATAAAAAGGTTTTTTCTTTGACATATGAACAAATGAATAACGCAAATGCTCTTAAGAAATCGAAAAAATCGATATTGAGGGTCGTTACATTAGTATTAATAATGTATTATATGCTATATACTATGGTGCTATATATGGTGTAAGTTTGAGTGATAAAACTGTAATAAACGAATAGTGTAAATAAAAATTATTCGTAAAAGCTGAAAAAATTAAAATTGCTATTTAATTTTAGTTTAAATAGAAATTTCAAGACTATTTCAAGACCTCTGATAAGCTCCCAGACAAATATAATTTCTCAATCATCTTCTCAGATAGAGGATACCCGTCATTTGGCGCTGGCTCTAAAAGGGCCCCACCTTCAGAGCAGTGAGAAGGCATAATGTCTTAATAATATATTAGACTCATAGTCCTCATAATTTCAGATTTACTAAAATAACGTTAAGTCTGGCGTCTATGGGATATTGGGCTATAAAGTATATGTAGACTTTTTTACTATTTGGAACAGCTTATAAAAGAGTTAGTAAAATTTATTTTACAAAATATAGACTATAAATCAGTATCGAAGAATAGTCTATACATCCAAGTTAAAATAAACGAATCAATTTACCACAATTAAAAACAAAATGTTCAAAAATACTCACTTCATCAGATTTACGTGTCTGTTGTGACAATTTTTAAATTTCTCATAAAATCCCTTTCTGCCTTCAACCGAATGTTCTGATCCACAGATGTGACTGCTATCGATTTTCAACATTTCTAATTCACCTTTGAAAAAAACCATAATTGCTATGGCGTTCGTGTCGAAAGATGTGATCCAACCACCTCCGTATATAGCAGCGTAGCTTTGATACATGCAAGCTAAAATATGTCCAATCGGAGTATTTTTATCAAACGGCACCCAAGAGCTGACAACTTGGGCATAATCTTCTGTACCATTTTTTATGTTATTTCTATAATTTTCAGACAGAATATACTTGAAAAATGGTTGACTCATGACTATTATTACCGTTGTATACATAAGAAACCAGTAAAAATAAGTAATTTTTCTACTGTAGCCGGTATATTTGTTGATAATTGCATCCTTGACTTCTGAATCTCCTCTCTGAGCCTTGTCAGCTCTGTTTATATAATCGATTATTTCTTTCCAATGTTTCTGCCAAACTAAAAAACTAGTCACTTTGCTCACACTAACTGTCGCCAAAAGCGTTATTTTTAAGTTAGTCAACGTTAAATTCATATCATATTTGACAAACCAAATCTCAGCATACTCGGTTGCCGTAAAAACAATTACTGTAAAATGTAAAAATATGTAAAGAATTTTCTTAACATGATTATCTGGTAATAATAGTCCCCAGAATTTTAGTGCCTTTAAATTAGGTCCTAAGAGAGGAAAGTCTGGATTTTCAAGTTTGCTAGAAATATACGATAACATGTTGATGCTTTCCACTAGTGATAGATATTAAGTAATTAAATAGGCGTATTGTGGTTTTATATACCGCAATAATTACCTCGTTAATCATAGTGTTGTACATTTGTAGTATGTGAAGTGTAGTTAGTGTTTTTTTCCCATTTTCACACTTTATCAAGTATAGCAGGGTGGATAGATAAAACGACTGCTTTTCATAGCAAACTTTAAGACTGTGTCGAGTAAAAATGGAAAATATATTTTTTTATTTAACCTCATTTCAAAATTACTTAAAAATAAATAAAAAAAATAATGTTCTCCTCCGAAACTAATCAATACATACAGAAACGTTTTACCGCATACCCGGCTTTTGACTAAGCCGGGTATGCGGGTAAAACTGAGGCAAGACAGTAAAGTCGTTCTCGTGTTTGCAGAAACTTTTGCAGAAATTTAGATATATATGTATATATATATTAAATAATAATTTGATGTATGATGATGTTCCACGGCATAATGATATCAAAAATAGATATGAAATATAAAAAAATATCAGCTTCACGATGTATCCCGCAAACAGCAAGGTAGAGAGAGAGAGAGAACCTAGTGTTAAGAAACTCCATTCCACAATTCATGAATGCATGTTGAGTGGCGGAACTCAACGCCGTGCTTTGCCTCAACACTAAAGCGAAGAATTGAAAATATAAATTTAAATAAATATTTAATTTTCTCGAGTGGAATCGTGTTCGAACCCTCAAAAAGTTCCGCTTACAGTCACATACTTGTGCCCTTGCGCGACGACTTGCCTCAAAATATAAAAGATATTTAAATACATATCGATATTGAAAACGCACCTCTCTTCGAAATAATTTCCCGGTTTAAATTTTTTAACATTCCTCTTATTATAATATTGAAGCAGTAATTGAAATTTGTGTGATAATTATATGTTTCATTTGTGATATTGTGGCTTATACTGTTGTGTGTACACGTCACATCTACAAGCAGAGAGGGAAAATAATAGTGACATGTACACTTAGTATCGTGGAAATTTTTTTTAAACGCACTAATCTCAGGAACTTCTTGTTCAAATTGTATAGTTTTATCAGATAGTTAATTTATCGCGGATTTTAAGGCTATAATACATACATTTAATTAGACGAGTGACGTCCAAACGCGCAGCTGTACTGACGTTTCGCCATCTCATCAATACAGCTAAGGCGCCGTTAACTCTGTTACCGGCAGCAACGCGCCTTTCCACATTCATCTCGTATCTTCCATCTCTGCTGCACATACTTCCCAAATATATCACTTCATTCTCTTGTTCTAATATATATCTTATGTAAACGGTAAGCCATTTATACTGATCTTGCATTCCGTTCTTTCTTCGTCTCTTTCAAAGAAAGAGATGTACATTAACTCAAACATTAACTATACTTAAACAGAATGAGGCTTTCTAACAAAAGCCTTCTCAAGAAACGAACCCTAGCTAATTGAACGATCTTGTCATTAACTGTTTTCACACACCATAGGTTTTAATTTAAACGTTAAAGGTTAGTGTTAGTAGTAATTTTCTTCTATAATGTATAAGTATATGTATTTACTTACTAATATTATAAGATAAAAAGTTTGTTTGTCTTTTTTTCAGCTTTACGCTTTTACGCGCGCATGTACGCATAACCCGCTTGTAGCAGGGTAGGCAGAGGGAGCATAGTGTAAGGATACTCTGCCACCCACTTTCCGGCGCAACGGCGAAGAAATGAAACCATTCAATACACAATTGATCGAGTGAAAATCGAAAAAAAACCCCTTAATCATTATATTAATAAATAAATAAGAATATATAAAACAAATAAGAAAATTAATAATTATATAATTTATAAAATACCTTATTTGTATAATATAATTTTAAAATAACCAGAATAACGCCATAGAAAATAGAAACAGTCAGTGAAGGTACTCACCATAGTTTATAAGAAATTATTTTGTAAGTGTAAACCCCAGCAATGTTTTGTGGCCGCACCCAATAATGTAATTAATAATATAAATATAAAAAAGGCGTGAGATATTTGCGCCCGTGGACGTCGTTTTACTTAAAAAAAAAACTTTACCTGCATTCCTAATAATCGTCTAATATGTAGCTGCGGTGGCGTTAGTACATAAATGATATGTTTTACTATTTACATATAATGAGCCTACTGTAGTAGATTTTGAATTTTATGGTAAATTTTTGTGACGTCGGTATGATGTCGGTTCACAATTTTTCGATAGTTTACAATTTTCCAAGTAAAATTATGAACTAACGATTTTATTATATATTTTATATATATAAATATTAGAGGACAGAGGAATGTAACAAGGGATGGATTAACTTGTGTGAAGTATCAGTTTAGTATAACAATTTCATAACTCCAGCGAAGCCGTGTGTAAAAGCTAGTCATAACATAAGAGTCAATTAAAGTTTCAAACGTTAATTACTAACAGAAATTTAATTTAAAAAATATACGTACAAATAATGTTTGCCGTTCAAATTGGCCTGTCAATGTCACGTTAACGAATAATGAATACGTATATTACTTTATATTTTAATAAAATACAATTTTCTATGAAACGGAATTGACGTTAGCAAGCCCGACATATTTCTATAGATATGTAGTTAATAAAAATAATTTAATTTTTATTAGTGCCCGTTGTAAGTATACACTGATCGCGTATGACTGTAAGCGTGAGTTCCAAGTTTGATGTCAGCTTGAGTGAATTGAACGGGAGAATATTTTATATGGGCCTTAATTCTGATGAATCTCTCTGATCCAATATTCAGGTCTTGGAGACATCATCACACCAGCTCGTTGCTAACATTATATTGTAATGTGACTTTAACAACGTATAACTCCCAAGTTTTATGAGGATATAAATATTACAAATGGTTCAAATACATATTCATAGATTTTATTACGTAGCTGACTGCTTGACCTAATAAAAGCATGTTAGGCATGTAGGCGTGGCGTTGATATCCTACACTCAACACGCATTGTCTTAAATTTTGGCGAAAAACCAGATTATTTCACCACCAGGTTACACCGGCCCTATTTTACTAGATTTCTGTAAAAAAAATAAATAAACCTTATAAGCAATTTTAAAAATAATTTACCTTTTTTTATTACATACATAATAAAAATCATCTTGTATCTTCCCAAAATATAGACTACTTGAATTTAAGGGCTGACGTTAACAAGGGTTGGTGTTTTCTGCCTCATCGGCGACTATCCAATGAGACGGGATTAATTGCACCTCTCAATATTCTTTGACCGTTGCTTCATACCGATTTTGTGTATTTTTGTACTCTTTCGTTTCCGGTCAGATTTGAGCTTTCGTAGCTTACGATATTATTATCCTAATAGTAATTTTTTGTTATATATTATTAATGCAGGCTAGGTAAATGGCTAGGCTAGGTAGGTTAGATGAAACAAAAAATAGTGTTAGAACACTCCCTTTCCACTTTCCCACTCCCCACTTTCTTTCTCACTTTTTTTATTAAGACTTATTAAGTCGCTTTTATGTTGCCGGAGCTAAGAAATTAAAATATATCATTCTCCTACAATGTAATCCAACCCACAATCATCGAAATTTTTAGTCAATCGTGATCTCACTGCGCTACTACGGCTCTTATATATATTACAATGAGTGAAAGGCACTGCAGACTGCGGTAAATCCACTTGGGTGGTCAACAATTTCGTTAATTATTTAAATAATTTAATTAAGAAAAAATCTGTTGAAGTTGAGTTGTATGACACATGAAACGTTCTAAGTGTATTACATTGAGACGATTAATGTCATAAATATAGCCTTCCTCGATAAATGGATTATAAAACCATTTTTTCAATTATAACTAATAGTTTCTGAGATAAGAGCTTTAAACCAAACAAACATATAATGATTATTTCACTGTGCAATGTCCTTACAAGGTCACTGAAAACAAAAATCTAGGTTAAACTCTTTTATAATATATTTTTACCAAGGCTTTCAAAACAGATCTAGATTCTAGATCCCTTTGGTACAGTGTTGAATTATTCATCCCCTCACACAAGCACATGCTGAACATCAAAAAAACCTTTAAAAATTTCGTTAATTATATGCTGAATTAATTAAATAATCAGGGGGCTGTGAAGTATGAAATAGTGGATATGGTATTTAAATATTTAGATTTTTTCTTATAACGTAGTAGCCATCGAGTGAATGAGTTATTATTATTATTTTCTTCTTTTGCTAGTAACAACGACAAAGTACACAGCAGAGTGTCGTCACTAAGCAAATAATATTTCAAAAATTGTGCGGTTATGGCATTTGCTTGACAATTCTGTTCGTCTCTCTCCGCTTAAATTAAAAAAAAAATAAATTGAAGCCGTGTTGAGAAGCGGAATTCAACGCCGCTATAATTATTGTGATGAAGAAAATATAATAATTAATTACAATTGTAATGAATTCTTAGGTCATTGTAGAAGCGAAAATTTATGAGTAGGCATTATTTTTCATAAAACAAAGTTCGCAGCTCAGATAACTTTATTGAAATGAACACATTTCACATTACAAAATAAGATAATTAAAATAAAATATTAGTTTAGAAAAAAAAATTATAAGCAAGCTTTCTAGAATTTTTATGCCGTATTTATTTTGCAAATCAAGTCTCTTTCATTTGATACTGATATGAGATGGATTGTGGAAAAATGAGTAATCCGCCATTTTGTTTTGTGTCTACTCGACATATATCGAAATATTACGAAAATAATTCTTAATAATGTACTCGAAAAAAAAAAGGGTAAAACTGAGTCTTCATTGACAATCTTAAGAATCTGTAAAGTAATAAAAAAAGTTTTTGAGTAAAGAAGTCTACGCAATCTAATACTTTGGTTAAACAAAGTACATTATGGCGGACACAGTATATGAGGCAGTAGAAAGTATAAAGTTTAAGTTACCTTTATAATGGTGGGTGGCTTATTTGCATAAGAAAAAAATTATATACTTTTCGCCTTATAGTCGCAAAAGTATAATCGTCTTATTTATCTTTGAAACTGTGTTGCCACGTTTTTCAGCAGGCTTAAATTGCTCGTTTTCTTTGTATTCTTGTAATTAATACAGTGTAAACTGAGGTCACACCAATTCCAAAAATGTCAACAGTTTCCGACGCCCATTTATTTTAGGGAGCCCCAATAGGTAATAGTGACGTAGCTTTCTCCTTAAATAGTAGTGGCAAGAGCCACTACTTTACGCTGGTTTTAAATGCCGGGGGTGGTATTAATCCGGTCGAGTCTGTCCATGCGTGTTGCCATTACTGGCGACGTAACTCTACCAGTCCTTTAGTCGCCTCCTATTCTAGGCGGTGATCACACGGCACTAAACAGCGTGAGCACAGAAAAAACATTCGTGCCGTTAGACCAGAGGCCAAAAACCGAATTACAAACAAAATGGCGATCAACGTGCGCAGGCTTGATCGATGTTTACACTAGTCGCCGCGCCGCCTTTTGTAATAAGCTGTCAAAAAAACTGTAGATACATACTACTAGTAACTTATAGAGCATTTTGAACTTTTGAACGCAAATTGAACGAGAACTGAAAACATAAAGTTTAAGTTTTTACAAAATGACATTATTACAGTGTGTGACGACTGTATCGGGATTTGATCCCGCGCCTCTTGGGAACCGTCTAAACCTTCTTACCACTAGGCCATACGTTCTTAACAAGGTACGTATGGCCTAGTAGTCTGTTAGGAGATTTTTACAAATTTCCGCTACCTAAAGGTAATTACTTAGAATTATACTTTGGCAAGAGATAAAGTTATTTATTTAATATTCTTATCATTTTTAAATTGTTATTCCACACTTAGAAAGTAAAAAAATAAAAAGTAAATAGTAAGTTTGATGAGAACGAATAGCTTAGTGGTCAGAGTGCTTAGACGGCTTCCAAGATGCGCGGCTCAAATCCTGTTACATATTTTTTTTATTTCTAAAAATGTATTTTTCTTTCCTAAATGTGAAATAACTCATAAAAAATTATTTTTTTGTTTCTTTGTATTTTATAGTATCATTTCCTGGTTACGTAGAAATATAATGCTGGTTGATGACCCAATGATTAGATTTTTTAAATAGTATCGAAGTTAAAATTTTGAGGCTCTTTTGGCTCAGCGGAACACGCTCTTACTGTTAATGTGACAGTTGTGAGTTCGATTCTCACTCATTGTTGAACTTCACCCTACACTGCGCAGTCTCGAAATTTGGCAATGTTGAGGGAATGGACAAAAGGTTCCCTCTGCCCATGCTTTTATATTAGTCATACAGCGCGAAGCTGAAAAAACCAATGGTATGATATTTTGGTAGTTATTCAAATCAATTTTACGAGTATATTAAATAAATAGCTAGTTTCGTAAGCTGTAATAATAACAAAATAAATCTCTTCAAAGAAATAGTATTATACATACGTTAATTCACCTTGAAAAGTAAAATAAAAATCTAATATGAGAGATGCAATTTATTACCTACTCAAGTCTAAAGTGTCCCCACGGTATGGCTTTTAGGCAGATTGTTTCGAGAGTTCCGTACTAATATAATAAAATGCGTATGTACTCTTATTACTATTGTACTAGTACTAGACATACATACAAGTGAATATTGAGTGATAATGATTATACGTAGATAATAGCAAATTCGAAGAGATATGTATATCTGAGCTTACTTTATTATTTTTTTTAGCTTTACGCTGTATTCCGCACATAGCAGAGTAGACAAAGGGAACCAGGGAACCTAGAGATAAACTACGTTTTTTTCATACATTTCCTCGACTGGGAAACGAACTCATAAACTGTCGCATTTACAGTCGTTGTGCAGGTACACGCTTATGTCACTGCACTACGACTGACCTCTACTTATTTTAATAATTGTTATATTGGTACAAATCCGAAGCGGTAAACGTTTGTAAAAACAACATAAACATAATATCGTCGAGATATTCCTAAATTATTCGAAAAGATATTCTGCGTAATTGTCATAAGAGATATGTATCAACTAATAAGGGCCGTTGCCTACAAGCAACGTCCCCGATTGACACAATTCCATTGCTTTTATGATCTGTTTCCCCTACATTTACCCTGTTTGACACGAATTTGTTAACACGCCCTCTCCTGACTGGCAAGCGTCCTCGCTCCTGTTCAGATGTGCCGCCGGCAGTATGTTTATGTTATGTTCACACTAGTCACAGCCTCTACTTGTGGAACTATTTTTATTTTATACATAACAACAAACAATACATACAATTTTTTACATACAATTTACATGAATTCTATCGGACGCGGTTAGTGATTTTTTTAAATAGACAGAAACACATATCGCTTATATTTTTCTAAGTTATTTGGAAAAAGATTCTATGTAATTTCAATAAGTGATATGTATATAAGGGTCATTGCTGACAAGCCACTGCGTCGATTGATACAATTCCATTGCTTTTATAATAATTTTCACATACATATACTATCTTTAACACGAGTTTGTCAATAATATTATAGGCGGTAACTGTAGCATCTCTGGTGATCGACGGGGTCGTGGGCCGCGGTGATCACTTACCATGAGGTGTCCCGAACGCTCGTTTCCCTTGTCCTCTTGTATAAAAAGAAAGTGGATACTTATAAGCAGTTCATGCTGTATCCCGCATATAGCAGGGTAAACTCAAATATTCATGTGCATTAAAATTATACTATGTACAGTTTCTCATATTTAAGTGATACCAATAGAAATATATTAATATAAAGTGCATTTTCAGTGGTGGAATTCAACGCTGCGCTTTATCTTCTTACCAAAGCGAGAAAAGAAAATAAGTCATTGTGCATATTAAACTTAAATATAAACTAGTGCGACTTGGACTCACGTATGAAGGGTTCCGTACCATTATTATCTATAACAACAAGCAGAAAATATTTTTTTAGTATTTATTATTATAGCGGTACCAGAATTACATCTCTGAAAATTTCAACTGTCTTACTATCACGGTTCCTGAGACATTTTTTGTTGACAGATGAACAGACAGATAGATAGCGAAATCTTAATAATAGGGTCCCGTTTTACCTTTCGAGTACGTAACACTAAAAAAGCATAAATTACAACTACGTACCTACTCATAATCTAAACGCGGCCTCTGGGAATTGATAAAAAAATACCGCCACGTAATCGCGTATCATAAAAATTCATATCGCAAGTTGGTATGTGTGTGATGCCACTTGAATTAATGTTTTTTAAAATTTTCTCGTACGTGCAGTTTAAGGTTAAAATAATATAAATGTTAAATATAAATAAACCAGTAAAAGCGGCTGGAATTTTTTAATATTACATTTTTAACATATAAAGCCAGTCATGGTGTAGGGGCACGAGTGGCCGATTATAAACGCGTTAGGATGTGGGTTTGATTCCCATTCGAGGAAACGAAATATTTAACATTTTGATTCTTCACTCTATTCACGAGGCAAAGCGTGACGTTATGTTCCACCAGTCAACACATAATGCCTCCAGAATTCAACAGAAAGAGGTGGGGGTGCTGTATGCGGGATACAGCGTGAAATGATTAAATTGAACAAATCTATTTTTTTCTTTAAACTGCGACAGTTCTTTACAAAATATGTTTCAAATGCCATCAAAATCTATAAAAAATTAAGTCATAAAATATTTTAATAGCAAATTTAATTATTAGCATTTTAATTGTAGTGCTACAACAAAGCCACAGTGAATATTTATGAGATTTGATATTAATCAAAACAGTGTGAATTGTGTACCACATTAATTATAGACTAGTGTATTCATTTTGGGACAAAACCAAATAAAATAAACATTGTTTTATACTATCTATTTGTATTTTCAGCATTAACTATGTGTTGTGTATTTAACTAGCGAATAACACGCGGCTTCGTCTATTTAAACTTAAAGTTACAGGCATAGTATACAAAATTTTTTCATAAATTTGTGTTATTCTGGTGAATAAGTTATATTAAAAGATCTGTCCCGACAAACTTTCCTATTTATATATATATATATATATATATATTGTTATATATGCAAGATTGTCTTTGACATAATTATAAATTAGCCCGCATAGTAAAATACGGAAATCCGCTTTTTTCTACTCCACTCTTTTTGGTCGTAGCGTGTTGTAACGTACATATATTTATTAAGCTTCCCACTATATCCCGTACGTAGCAGTATATGCAGAGGGAACCTAGTATTAAGACACTACGTTCCCATTAAGACACTTCCGTTTCCCACTTTTCACCGAATTCGAACTCAACTCGTGAACTCAACGCCGTATTTTTGCTCTAATTGGCAAATTCTGAAGTTTAATATGTTATAACATCATATTTTTTTAAACAATCATCTACTATATAATTAAATGACATTAAAACTAATGAAACTAAGTAAAAACGGCCTATTAACATGCAATTTTCACTAATTCACCACAATTCACACTTTCAAGTTGGAAACTAAAACGCAACTAAGTCGGACTTTGCAAACTTAAATGCACTAGATCTCCCTTACATTTCACACTAGTTACAGTTTAAATGAACGTTTAATGTTAATAGTTTGTATGTTGACAGCATCTTTGACACATGTGATGGTTGTGGATTCAATTCCCACTTCGGGGAATTAATATATTTTCATTTCACTGCTTTGGTCAGTACAGGCGCCGTGTTGAGTTCAGGCTCTCAACACGCAATGTCTCAATGTGACAACACAGACGGAAATAGATAGAAAGTGATATTAATAGGTTTTTCCTCTTCCTAACATTCTAAGTGGAAAAGAAGTATTTACATTTCTCTGCTCCCACCACCGTTAAAAAATCAGATCGCAGCGTTTCCTCTGAACCACTTCAATCCTGGTGGAAAATGGACAATGGAGCGTCTTGTTACCCCTGACTACCCTACTGTGCGAAAAAAGATAAAGCTCTTATATCTTTACTAAGTTAAAACGTTTGTTATCTACTATTCAAGAAATTTCAACTTCACCAACAAATATTTGCCTTTCATAGAATGAAATGGCCATTTGTGGACTTCTTCTTTGATTGAAGTCCTCACGGACCTAAATGGCTCTTGAAAATACATTTCCGTTCTACAGTTTCAACTGAAAATGCGGACAAACAAAATTTCCACCGGAAATAGGGTAAATGAACAAACATTTTCCCCTTTTAATACGTCATCAAGGCAAGTTGACGTAGCTACTAACACAGAACACTCAGTTATGATTTGGAAATAAAATAGTGGGCTTTTCTTTTCTATTTCTCACGTGTGTTAGTTATGTAGGGAGGAACTGATTCATTGTTTTGTATTATTTTGTTACTGCACGCTGTATCACGCATGTAGCAGGATAGACAGAGGAGATGTGAGCCTCTCGTGACTGCCACGACAGTCGCAAATTAAATTACGGCCTTTCATTTTATAATAATTTAATTCTCTTTTGAGGCCGTCGTGGCGCACCGGCATAAGGGTGTGACTGTAACGCGGCGGTTGTGGGTTAGATACCCACTAGAGGAAAAGTAATTTCCATTTCCTCGTTCTGGTGTCGAGGTAAAGCGCGGCGTTGAGTTCTACCACTCAACACGCAATGCCTCTAGAATTCAGCAGAAAGGGGGGAACGGAGCGTCTTACCACGAGGTTCTGCCTACCCTGCTGTGTGCGGGATACAGCGTGAAGCTGATTTAATTTAATTCTCCTTTCTTATTTAAACACTAATAAATTTAATAAATAGTAATGTCACTAGTAGCTATTACAGCGCTTAAATGTATTAAATATTAAATAATAAAAAAAATTAAATATTAAATATTGTAGTGTAATAATGATATATGTATACAGTTTAGGCAGAGTGGATCTAAAATCAATACACTCCCTTCTCCGTTTCACTCATTATAAAGAAATTACTTATTAAGGTACGTAACTTAACATGGCAGATCTAAAAACACATTTTCTCCGTAAAATATACCTGAAAAGTACTCAATCTCATGATGAAGTCGAATCGTAAAGAAATATTTTCTTCCTCCTTTCGATTGAGCCGTTTCCTTTCACTGTAATTTGCTGATTGTTAAAATGAAATTGGCTCGTTTTTTCGTTATTTATGGAGCCCGTTATGAATAAGTTTTTTTTTTCCTTTTGTCGCGGTGTGATGAGGAATTTCTAAAAGGTGTTTTAGGTACAATTATATAAAATAAAGTTAACGTATAGAAACGCACAAAAATTTCAACCTAGCGGGATTCGAACCCGCGCCTCTTGTCGAAAAAAACTCGTCATTAATTACGCCACAATTTTTACAATTAATTGACAAGAGCGTTTGCACAGTATGCAAGATAACGCCTTTTAGGTTAGAGTACCGCTACGTGAAAAATTTATATATTTTCAAATATTTTCCTTTTAAAGTGCTAAAAGCGCCGTCACATTGGATATTTCTCTTTTAATTATAGGGCTTACTTTAACTGTTTGTGTTTTTCTTCAATTAAGGTGAACCCTTTCACAATTTCATGAGGTGTTCAAGTTTAAATAAAATGTCATGACGACACCGTTTCACAATATATGTCTGAAATTAACAAATAGTAGAGAGCAGAGTGTTGTATTGTAAAATATTCTATGTTGCCTTTTTCTTTATAAAAATATAAGCACTTAACTGCCTCAGTTCACAATTATAACTGAAATTGTAGCCAATACACCAACATTGTTACAGCATCTGATTATAAATATGATACTCGTGAAGCCGATATATTTTTTTCCTCGTCCTAGTTATACAAAATGCGGCGTTGAGATCCACAACTAAAAAGGAAATACCTCGAATCTAGACGGTAAGTAGAGAACAGAATAAGACACTACACTAGATTCGGTCTGTCTATACCGTTGTACGGGAATATGTTGACTTGTATCATAAAACAGAATAGTTCGTTAAATTTAACGTTCTCAATTCACGAAGAATTCCATTCCATTTATCGAAGAATCTATATGAAATAACGTTAATCTTTTCGATAGGCATTTACAATGTGTCATGGTGTTATGGTGTCATACAGTTCTTAGTTATTTCCATATGATCACAGTATTTGCATAATTTGGTGATATTTTAACAATAAGTTTAAGCGGGTAAAGCGGAGTGTGGGTCGCAAGTTGTAGATTAAACAAAAGTCCCGTTATACTCGACCATAACGATATTCGTCACTAATGTCGGCCTAATGATACGCTGTCCGACTCGAGTACATGTAACGCTATATACCAAGGCGTTTTGTGGTTAATGAGATTTTACTGTAGTGTAGCCATAGTTTCTTATAATTTTAAACACTGAGAGTGAATTTAATTTGATGGTTCTAGGTTTAAATCTGATGGGTTTAGTTTATTATATATAATTTTATTGTTATTTGCTTTAATTAGAGACTGTCTGATATTAAGATCCCTGCAAAACTATAAAAAATATAGTAAATTTATATTTTATTTGTATTTTTGACGTAACAAGCAAAATGTGAAATATGAATAAAATTAAGAGAGAATCCCCTTCAATGGTAGTATTCAACACTGCGTTTTTTTAATTCTTACCAGAGCAAAGAATTAAAATAATTCATTCCACCTGAGTGGAAATCAAACCCACATACCCATAACCAAAGAATCTACTTTCATTATCAGAAAAACGTAATGTAATGTTTTCGAAACAAAAAAAAAACTTTTGAAATTTATTTCTTAAGGTTAAGATGAATAGATAATATTATCTTAGAATTTGTAAAGTTCTCTTCTGTACGTTTTTTTAATCTGTTTATACATTCCCAACTGACTTCCCAAATTTCTTGTTCCGGAATTTCCCAACAATTTGAACCATTACTTATTAAAGATAAATTGTTTTTTTTTTCGCTTTACACTGTATCCCGCAAACAGCAGGGTAGGCTGAGGGAATCTCGGTGTCAAGACATTCCGTTCCCCACTTTCTACCGAATTCTGGAAGCATTGCGTGTTGAGTGGCAGAACTCAACGCCGCGCTTTGCCTCGACACCATTGCTATTTACCTCCTTACAAGAACGAAGAAATTAAAATATAAAATATAAAATCGAACCCACGGCCCTTGCATTTACAGTCAAACCCATGTGCCACCGGGCCGCGTCGGCCTCTACGTATTTTATACACAACAATATATTATAAGAAACGTATTGTCCACACGGCACTCAATAATACGGTCACGTGCAAAATCGTTATATTCAGCAATGAGAGGTCTCAGGAGTATCAAAACTTATGGTGACTTCAAGTTCTATTAGTTGTCGTAGAAGGTGATAATGGACGTAATGAGAATAGCTGGAAGTTATCTGTTTTAGTATGACATCATATGTGTTTGTACCTCTATAATTATAGATTTTTTTCCTTGCATTTATAACCTAGGAACCTTGTGTTAAAACAATCCGGTGTCTACTTCCCGTTGGATTCTGGAGGCATTGCGTGTTGGGCGGTGAACTCAAAGCGGCAAAACTTACATATACAAGAGAGAGAAATTAAAATATTAAATATTTCATCCCCCATCGCCCGGTGGAAATCAAAACCCACTCGAGGAAATGAAATATTTAATATTTTCGTCTCTTCGCTGTGGTGTCAAGGTAAAAGCGCGGCGTTAAGTTCCGCCACTAAACACGCTCTGCGTCCAAAAATCAGAGTGAAAGTGGCAAGCGGATTATCTTAACACTAAGGCCCCTCTGCTTACCCCGCTACACGCGAGATACAGCTATATAGTATTTATAACATCTATATAGATTATTAATATATTTAAAAGTATATATATTTATTTTATTTATTTAAAAGTATATATATATATTAATTTACAATTTATGTACAGTACGATAATATAAGTACTCTATATTAACGTACTGTACATAAATTCAATATAATTAAGCTAAATATCTTAGCCCAGGGCAAGGCTTGAAAGGCAAATGAAATCCTTCTGTCTCGTACAATTAAGCACGATTGCGGTCAAGGTCTTTACTTTGTTATTGTAATAGGACGGCATTATCCAGGCTTAGACCTAACTTTAGGTTATACCTCAGAAGCC
Organism: Heliconius aoede; assembly: GCA_037355905.1. Classification (NCBI taxonomy): domain Eukaryota; kingdom Metazoa; phylum Arthropoda; class Insecta; order Lepidoptera; family Nymphalidae; genus Heliconius; species Heliconius aoede. Next base: position 768,575 of record JBAIZZ010000153.1, read on the forward strand.
TTGTTTGAATTGTTTTATATCGCACAGTTATACTTATTGTGGCTTTTTGT
>JBAIZZ010000153.1:768724-845458 GCA_037355905.1 Heliconius aoede
TATATATATATATATATATATATAATTTTGTTTAATGGTTGGCTGAACTCAATACGTAGTGCCTCCAGACTTCGGTGGAATGTGAAACGGACAGTACTAGGTTCCTCTCGTTTCCAAGACACTTAGTTTATTGTTTCCATTTGCCTATTCTATATGCGGGATACAGTGTGAAGACTTAACACCGAGGTTCCCCCTGCCTACCCTGCTGTATGCGGGATAGGTGCAGCGTGAAGGTGACATTTAGTCTCTTGTCAAAAAAAACTAGTATCAATATGATGTTTCAGTTCCCACTTTCTTTTTTCTGGTAGTGATTAATATGTTATTGTCGAAAATCACATGTAAATGTTTATTATATTTATATTATTCAAATTTAATTATGAAAAACAAATATTTTATCTTCGTTATCATCTGTTCGCAACTGACGGCGCATGACGTAACCCCCCCTCTACTGTTTTTTGATTACAGGATTCCGAACGTGTCAGTTCAGCACAAATCACTTCAGCACACATCACTATGTATGGAGAACACACGAAGGAGATTGCGAGGTTAAAAAGAGATCCAGTTTATAAATTGCCTTCACCAATAACAAAGAATAAGTAAGATATATTATATATATTATAATACAAAAGATGTTATTTAGAGATTAAAAGATTAAGAGATTAAAAGATGCTTATAGTTGAATATTGTTATATGAATACATTGAAATTTACACATAGGACTAAACACAAACATTAACAAACATTGAACATTAAGGCCCTTGTGAATAAGATGTCATAATGTCAAAATTTTACATTTGTTATGAAACACGACTTTCGTGACCTGTTTGATGTTACATTAGGAAATTTGTAGTTTTTAGAGGGACATTACGTCACAGCGACGCCATGGGTAAGTGAGTTTTTTTATATTTTTTTTATTTGCGCAGAGGTAGAAGTGACAGGGCGTGTGATTATAAACACGACTTATTGTGGTTTCGAGGAAGTAGTATATTTAATATTTTCATATCTTCGCTCTGGTGTCAAGGCAAAGTATCATACCAAATTTTTAACCATGCTTTACTCTCGATCGTTTAAGACGAGCTCTCTATGGTGAAGTTTACGTACACGAACTTAAGATCCACCTCTCAAAGTTTTACTTTACATGCTTCTACTGAAGTTAATAGTTTTTTAGATATTGCGAATTCCTTTTTATCTTCTTCTTGTTCCCTCTTGACTAACCAAGTATATGAAGGATACAGCGAAAAGCAGCTTTTTTTTTCTTTTAAAGACTGAACAACTCCACATTTTTACCGTTCAGCCGTTAAACCTCGAGAGGCATTCATCACGAACTTGGCTTAAACTGCAAAATATCGAACGTGTTCCGATTCCGGTATGTACGGTCTTCAGTTCACTTTAGTATCGGAAGTGTGATATATAACACTTGAACCGGAACATGATAGGAGAATCGATCGTTTTTATTTTTGACCTAAAAGTCAGCTAAATATGATGCATTTGCTTTATAAGTTAAAGATGGTTACCCTGGCAACGAGACAAAGCTCGACTTTAAGTTGTCGTGTCGTAATGTCTTGAAAATTGGGTGGTGCATGGAAACGGAGTGTTCTTACACTAAGTTCTCCTACACTGCTGTATACAGAGTAGGCAGGGTACAGCTTAAAAAAGGATATAAAAGCATAACACCCTATCTAACGAAATCGGTTAACTTTTTCCATGTAACAAAAAAACATCCCGTTCCGCTCCAAGCCGTTAAGGTCAATCAGATATCAGAAAACTTCGTAAGGAAATGTGCCAATAAATTCACAACTTTACTTTTGCCCCTTAATTTTTGTACAATCTTTCTGTCCGACCTTTTTCCAGTGATTGGAAATAAAACAGATTTTAATCGTAATTGAAGGTATTATGAGAAAACCTTTTGTCGAGAATTCTACCATTCTTGGAACTGATAATTTCTTTGATATATTCTTGATGGAGAAAAAAGTATCGTATGATCGTAATTTGTTTCTTTTGTTGTAATACACCGAGATGTTTCTGGCTTGATCATCATTTTATAGATTTTATTTTCTATTTTATGTAGTAATGTAGTAGTCGATGCAACTTGATCTAATAAAAACAGCCATTTTCCTGTATCACGGAATAGCTGCCGACTAGAACCCAGTGTTAAGACATTCCATTCTTAAATATCCATTTAAATTTTCAAGACATTGCGTCTCAATTGCTGGAACTCAACACTGCGCTTTGTGCATTAAGGTGGAAAAATAATTTAGATATGATGATAACGCTTTCCTTATACAAATAATATATCTAAATAATAATATTTCCATGTTTATTCAAATTAAAATAAGCAAATTTATTACTTTCTTAATTTATAAAGTACTTGCTAATTAGAGCTTGAAAATTCAAGTAAAACCAATTTGAAGATTCTAATATAATTACTGTTTTGAAAGCAGAAAGATAAATGTTTAATTAAAATCACAGTCAACTTAATTATAATTAATTAGTGAAAATGGGATCTCAAGATTGATCTCAGAGTTGACACTGGCTTATATTTAAGTACGGGCCTTGTCTACTACGTGGTGACCGTGAAAAGTGAAATATAAAAATTTATTAACAGTAGGTGTGTATATACAACGTTTGAATTTATTGCATTTAAAGACAGATAAGAATCCTATAATATAAATTCAAAAAATATATATAAATTCAACATTTCGAAAGTGTTATTTATGTATGAAAAATTAAAACAATTTAATGGTACTGAACCCGCGCCTCTCGTAAAGCGTCCGAAGGCACTGTTACTGAACGATAAGATCTTATTAAGATATGTCAAAATTATTATACACTTATCTTAATAAAAAATGTTTTCATTTCCTAAGGTTAAATTAAATAAAAAAAAAACCTAATAATATAAATTTGCTTGAAATTATGTAAATTATTAAAGTAATTTTAGGAAATTTGGATAAAGTTGATGGTATTACACATCTCGACGCTTCGAAAACTTAGCGCTAAGCGTCTAAATTACTTCAGCCAGATAATGCGAGTTACGCTTATGTCGACGCTCATTTAGAACAAAAGGATGATATACGTTAATCGTTTCTTATTCGAGGCCTATAATGGTGCTGGGGCATAAGTGTGTGGCTGTACACTTGTTGCGACATCACACACGGACTGATGGACGGAGAACACAGTAATCAAAGTAATAAGGGTTTCTTTTGTGGTACGGAATCCTATAAATTCAGAATACAACAAAAATTTAAGGACTTCCATGCTATAAACGTGGTTTTTTTTTCCATTTTTATAAATAATGATATGGAACTCTTCGGGATCGAGTCCTATTCGCACTTGGCTGGTTTCATAGTATTATGAGAAAAACATTGATATGCATAAAGCCTAGATATACGCCTAAGGTATTGTCATCTAGCTTTTTTACTGGTAAATATTTAAGGAATGAACTGATTTTCGTTTAGTTTCACATTTCATCCCTAATGTGAATTATGTCTAACGGGATGTACGGAACGCCAAATGCTACGGTCTCTGCATAAGTCTTTCACTTCATATTTTATTAATTTATGCTATATCCTGCAAATAGCAGAGTAGACATAGGGAACCTGGGAACCTTGTCTCAAGACACTCCGTTTCCATCTAGAGTCTCCTTTCTCGCGCTTTTCTCATTCCAAGCATTCCCCAAATTAAAACTGAACTTACAACAATCTATATCTAATAATTACACCTTTAAACGCCGGTGTAACGCTTTTTAGCCAGAACAATTCAATTTTCAAAGAATTACAGACTGAAGATAAATGAATCCATACATAAAAGCACAATGAAAAAATAATATAAACTCTCGTTAAATTCAATATACCGGACTTTAGAGGCAATTTTGCAGTGACGATAAAACCAAATGTTCATAAAATAATATTGGATGGCTCCTGAAATAGGCCTTATCTGTTATGCTATAAAAATTACTTTATAACTGTAGAAGGTACAAGGAATATGTGTGATAATTGATATTTGGATATAGAAAACGTAGTGATGAATCACTTTATTCTTAGAACTTTATAGTAATTTATAGTGGAATTTAAATCCACTTCAAAAAAAATCCGCTGATTTTTTTGCTCTGGTGTTTCTGAGATCTGAGGGTGAAGCGATGTGTTATTTCTCAGTTTCAATAAAATTGTTTTGTTAAAAGTGTTTAATTAAGTAAACGATAAATTGCATGTACAAATGTATGCGTGCAGGTTTGAATTTGCATGTAAATGAATTTACTTTATAGTGAATTGATAGAAACATACATGTTCTTAAATGAATCTCAAATAATAAAATGTATGCAATGAACCCGTTAATAGCTATTAAAATATTTATAAATCCTAAAATTCTTATTTGATATTGATTAGATTAGATTTTCCTAATTCAACAAAAATTTGGCGTTGAATTTCGCCATTAAACACACAAAGTCTTCGAAGCGAACGAAAATTAGAGAAAACAGTGGCTTGACACTAGATTCTCTCTGTCTACTCTGATACGCGCGGTATACAGCGTGAAGCTTTGCAGAGTCTAAATTTTAAATATTCATTTTATTTCTACCCCAACATGTAATATGTATGTGACTTTATCTCGAGTACACAACAATAAGTGAATGTAAATATTTTCTTATTATTCTTATTTGTAAGCGTTTTCCTTTTTACCTAATTTCATGGAAGTCTCTTAATAAAGGAGTAATATTAGATGAGGCAGTTGTGTGTCATCATCATTTCAGTTGTTTTGTTATTTTTCGGTAGACAGTAGGTATATATTTTTTTATTTGTAAGCCCAATGAGAGCTTAACAAATATAAAAAAAAACAAGGTAGGCAGAGATAATATTGTGTTGAGACACTCAATTCTCAACGCGTTTTGAGTGGCGGAACTCAACACCGCGCTTTGTCTCATTACCAGGACCAGGAATTGAACACAAGGCATCCTTTCGGAACGAAATGGAACCGACAAGAGTTGTACAATCGTTGTGCCAGTGCATCACAAAAGCTTTAATAATAGATGTTTAACTCGTTAGTTTTATAAAAAAAAAGTGTAGATACAAATTTAAATATAAAATTACAAATAAAACAAAACTACCGTAGTAAAATTTTCAAAGTAATAAACCTGTCCTTTGACTGTATTCACGAATTTCGTTCGTTTTCAAGTATAACTTCACATTTTATAAAAAATAAAATGTACAGAGTTTTTAATTTGTTACATAGCGATTTTTTAAACGATATATAAAAGATATACTACTGTATATTTTTTGATAAATCAGAAGAATTCTTTTTTTTATTTATTTATGCATTCTGACACTCATATACATTTGTACTTATGAAGATTGAAAACGACTCCGTATTGTAAAAAAACTCAAATGCCAAATCATACACGAAAAATAGAAAAATAATTCATGTAAAACATTTTTTTTAGCTGTTTTACACGTTTTGTTCTGTAGATAACAGGGTAGGTAAGGGAGACCTGATGTGAAGGCACTACAAAAAATAAATAAATTTATAAATTTACTTAAAAATATCAAAAAACTATGCCAAATAGAGCGTAAAATAACGCATTAGTTAAATTTTAACTGAACAATATTAGTTAAGGTTAACTGCTACACATTCGTAGATCCGCGGACCGCAAACAGTAATTCGCAAGTTTTAACTGGTTGTGCGTAACCGCAACGTAATTTAGCCACTTTTGCGCATACGTTTGGTATACGTTTACAGTATAATAATAATTAATGTCTTTTCAGTACAGCTTGTTAGATATGAGGATTTACGTCGGACCAGTACTGGCGCAGGGACACAATTGTGCGACTGTAAACGCGATATGTTGTGAAAATATCTAATATTTTCATTTCAAAACGGGGAGTTGAGTTCCACAAGAAAGTTTCCCGAATTCAGTGGAAAGTGGAAACGCAAGTGGGAACGTTAATGGGAAAAGTGTACTTAACACTGGGTTCCGTCTGTCTACCTTGCTATGTGCAGGATACAGCGTGAAGCAGAAAAAGAAAAAAATTATAAATAATATTTATTTATCGAGGAATGGCTATCGCTGTCACGCTAATTGTGATGTAATGTAATATGCAATTTTCTATGCGGGAAAATGCGTGAAAGAGGATAATTATTCATATCCTCGTCAATTACAAATTTATTACAAAAGCATCTTCCAGGCTATTGATCAATAAAATTATTTTTATTTCAATTTTACATAACTGTTAGCTTGGGACCAATATATATCGTCATTATTATATTATATGTTATTATTAAAAATAAAAAATAATACAAGAAATATAACGAATTTTCCAAATTTTTTCAACAAATAAAAAAATATTATTTCTAATGAATATATTTTTGTTATCTTTTCGTTGTAAATTTTTGAAATGCTTAATACTTTTTTATTTGAAAGTTTTTATAATAGATATCGAGCCTAAATCCATTACGGTGCGACTCCAATTCAATATTACTCGTAGAGTAATCATATGCCAATTTAACTACAAGGACTGTAGTATGCTACAAGTAATAGCTAAAGGGCCAATTACTAAATTAGCAGCTTCAGGCTGTATCTTACATATGACGAGGTTGGCAGAGGGAATATAGTGTCAGGACACTTCGTTCTCCACTTTCTCACTTGTGATAAGTAAGTTGAAACACTCAAATATATATATATATATATATATATATACACGAATAAGTATTAAGGATTAGTATTACTATAATATATAGTGGGTACGTATATATTTATAAGTCAAAGTTGGTATAGTCAGTTTATTATGGCACCCTTCCTATTTCTTATACATCTCACTTTATGATACGTAATACATATTCAGCTGTGGTTTAGGCTGTAACCACACTTGGTATGAACTCAGTTTAAAATATCTGTAATTTTTAATTTATTACAAAATCACATGCTTGTGACTGTTAACGTAACAGTTGTAGGTTTGATGTTCATTCGAGGAAATTAAATATTTCATATTGTCGTTTTCTCGTTTTGGATCGATCCACAGTGAGAAATATTGTATGAAAGAAACTTAAAAACGTGTAAAAAAACCAAATAATACAACTAGAAATTTATATATTTTCGGTTATTCTAAATATATGTGACAAGATCCTTATGACCTTCAACTTAGGAGCTTATAAATGACTGTTTGTTGTACAGTATTTGGGTCAAAGCTCTACAGCATCAGCAAAAAGCTAAGATATCTCTATAAATATATATATATATATTTATGAGAAATGAATAAAATTTATTATTTTTTAGTAATGCATTGAGGCGCAGATAGAAAGTCTCGTCGTCTGCGTTAATTCAAATTTTAGTTGGGAAATGATTTGCTCTAATTATTTAAATTATTCCAATTTAGTTAAAAATGTACGGCGTTGGGCTCTGCCACCCAACAAATGAAGTCTTTATCAAGTTGGAAAGTGGATATCGCAGTGGATATCAAATTTTACAATTTAGATCAACATTAAGTAAAAATTTTTAACTCATTTCCTTCAGAAGCTTTAAACTCGCGAGCTTCTTTCAGCCGACAATTATGACTTCGGTTCGACGCTTTTGAATAAATTATAATATTTTATTAAAATAAAACTTCATCACACAGAGGTAATCTCGAGTTTAGACATTCCATTCCATTGGTTTCGAAACACATGACCATTCGAGGTATTCCATGTTGAGTGGTGGAACTCAACGCCGCGCTTTACCTCGTCACCATAGCGAGGAAATGAAAATAATAAACATTTCATTCCCCCGAGTGGAAACAAGCCCATAACCCATCCCGAAGTCCTCAATTTAAACCTATTATTTATAAGTTCACATAAAAAATTCAAATTTTAATAAAATGTTAAATAAAAATAAATAAAAAGAAAGTCTTATCTAATTTATATGTGTTAGCAAATCTGTGTAATAGATGGTATGGTATATAAAAAAGACTATTAAATCAATGGAATTGTGTCAATCGAAGCCCTTATTGGAAGGAAATTATTTTATATTCTCTATCTCTATCTGTATAGATAGATAAATTATTCGGAAAGAGATAGCTCTTTCAGAATAATTTAGAAAAATATAGACTATATGTCTATTTCTATTTTTAACGATAGTCAATTGTCTTCCATATTAGAAAAAAAATCTTACCGTTACCTGGGTAAGATTGGACCTAAAATAATAAGGAAAAAGATTTTTCTCCTCATTATTTTTGTACACATTATAATATAAAATTATTTTTCTCCTTGTGATTCCGAGCGCTATATAACAAAATGAGTGTAAAAATTAAAGAAATAAAAAAATCGGCATTCTAACTCTAAGTTCTCCTCTCTATACATGTATCATTTATATGAGGACACCAGTTGACATCCAAGTCACGTAATGGTATAGTACAGAAGAGATCTGAGCATAAATCCGGGAGACGCATTTGGCTGGACTGCATGTTTTGCATTTTGTATGTTGATCGAAAATTCTACTCTTGTTACTGTATCATATTATGATAATATATAGAAAATCGTTAGAAGGACGATATTTATAAATATAGTCATATTCATTTAGATTTGGGAAGTTATTTTACAGGAAATTTAAAAATAAAACAATGTATGAAAATCAGATTAGTAGTCTAAGATTTACAAGACTTTGTCAAAATGAGGTAGTGATATTTTTACTCAGGGGCTCAATATACATATTATATGTGTCGGTGGCTATTCATTTTAACTACATGTATTTTATATTTTTCGAAACAAGTAGAAGGAATGTGACGATTTACTAGCTCGTTTACCATTTCCTGTGAGTCGATCCTGCAGTCATCGCAGACTGAGGGGATATGACGGTAATTTGTAATAATTGCGTCCCATTTTCGTATAACTATCTATATTAATATTATATTATAAAGAAACTTATTTCTTCTTCTTTTCTTCTGAATTGAAGAATTTATTTCGTTGAACTCTTAATGAAAATACTTTACATTTTTTACTAAAAGATAGCTATTCTAAATCTTTAATCAATATATCTTACGAGAAGACTTTCAATATTCTAATTAGGTACATTAAATATTAAAACAAAAACTATAGTTGCTTTTCAATATCATATTTTCTTAGACTACGATGGATAAATAGGTAGAAATAAATTTTGTGAAGCCGTAGTAGCGCAGTTTCAATGTATCTGACTGTAAACGCGAGGGTTGTGTGTTCGATTCTTACCTAAGGTTCCATTTGCTTAAACTGCTTCATGCAGCGTGAGCATATAAAACATATTATAAACGCACTAAATGTTGAATTGAAATACATTAAATACTTTTTGAGATTACGCTTTGCTCGTTACCAGATTAAAAAATTGCTCCTAAGTCAGAATTGAATCCACAACCGCGCGCGTGTACAGTCGCATTTATAGTCGCACACGCCAACAACGGTCTCGTAGATAAGTTTATTTCTTATTATAAATGACAATCACGCGACTGTAATCCAGTAATAGCCACGAATGTAGTATATTCGACGCGCCTTTTCCACTTTGCGTGTCACATACCATTTTTAACTTTAGTAGCCTAATTTTAATGTATGTATATTAGTAATTTTACTACATATCTACGAATTTACGTAACGCTTTAGCTTTTTCTCTTTGACTGCGGCAATGCCAGCGTGGCCATTTATCCACGCTTTATTAATTGTATGACGTCCCCTTCGTATGACGTGTTTGTCATTTCCCTTTCATGTCACCACATGATCTTCTATTTCCACTCAAATTATATTTCCTTTTTATTTAGTAGATTCTATCAAAATATCCAAAACCAATTAACAATGTTTTTTTTTAAAATAAAAAGCATACACCATTAAAAAAAAACACCGCAAATAATTAAACAGAAAAAAGGCCTTATATGTTCAATTTTTGTTAGCTAAACCAAGGGAATTCGGAATCAACACTCAAAATGCAGGCGGCATGCACTGAAACTGGCAAATATGCAACGTTACCAGACTTAAATCCGGGCTTCCAACGGACCACGAGTACGTGATAAGAAGTCAGATGCGTCTCTGTATAGTACAGAGTACTGGATAAAAAATTAACTTGTACTCATTTGGGGTAATGGCCCCTTGGATTTAATAGTTTGGTACAAAAGACTTAAAAATATTTGTATTTAAGATTGTGAATTTGAATCCTACGTTTGGTAGAATGTTATAAATAAAAAATATAGGATTCCCATAGGAATTTCAAGAATTTCTTTCCAAATTCCTCGTGCCAAATTTTATAGATCTAGATCCAGGGAACCTCATATGTTTTTTTAAACCTTATGGTGTCTAAATCGATTAAATCAAAGTAATTTTGACTTTCTTTGAAAGCAAAGCATTTCACTGTATAATTTAAAATAAGTTCATGAATATATGGCAGGAACTTATAACAGATAGCAAATACGGAGCTGTCACATTAAAAGTTCGAATTGAAAAAAAACTTTTGTCCAAGTTTATGAGAACAAATTACGCAAAATGTCGAACCAAAGGAATAGCGTTTGAGTTCCGCGAAGTATTGGACGTGCATATTTAATTTTGATCTGATTATATTATGAGATTTCGTGGAATTATTGATTTTAAACAAAAAACAAATAAATGAAGACACTTTTATAAATTCAACATAATTTTTGACAATGATGAGGCTGTCGTGGCGCATTGGCACAAGGGTGTCGCACGTAAACGCGACGGTTGAGGATTCGATTCCCACTCGAGGAAGTGAAATATTTCTTTACTTTTATATTTCCATTTTTATTTCTATAAACAAATATATTAATGTAAGGCCGCCTTGACAGGAGTAATAGAGCGACGGTTGTGGATTCGATTCTCTTCTGCCACTCAACACTCAAGCATTGGATGCCCCAAAAAATCGACTGAAAGTGGGAAACGGTGCGCTTGTACTAGGTTCTCGGATACTGTCTGCCTTCCATTATATGTGCGGGATACAGCGTGAAGCTAAAATAATAATATTACGTAAAAAAAATATAGTAACTGTACACTAAATACTACGGTATCGTTATACACATATCAGATTACACGTAAAAGGATTTAAACAGATACAAAATATTACAATAAGCAAACTAAAAGCTTGAACTAAACACGTAAATCTCTTTACGAAACAGAAAGATAACACTGAGTTTGGAACTCTGGACATTTGCATATTGTAGGTATGCTGTTAGTGTAAGCGTGGCCGTTTTACTTATAAAATAAGTTGAAGAAAATAATTGTGATGGTAAGTAAAACGAACACTAAATGTCAAATAAAAGTCTACTATAATACAGTAGTGAAAATTACAAATAGTTATATTCAAAATAAGAACTTACGTGCTTAATATTTGATATATTATGTCAAATAATAATCAAATAATAATTAATATAATGATAAAAGCATCTTCATATCTGAGAACTGAGAACAAAAAGTGTAATTTTTTTAAGTTCTATTTTTAAATATATTGACCTACGCTACTGTACTTTAATTTAACTCTAGAAAATCTAATTATTTATAACTTTACCTCTAATCTAAATTAATTTGAGGCCAGTTGTGGTGAAGAGGCACAGGCGTGTGAGGAAACGAGAGGTCAGTCGTGGCGTATGTGGCGCCTGTTCCCCGCAGGCGTGCAACTAAATGAAAATATAGTAGTATATATAATGCTAGTTTTCCGTTCACTATCATTATTTTAGATTAAGGTCGTAATGGAGCAGTGGGCCAGCGTCGTAATGTAAACGTGACAGCTGCGAATTCAACCCCCACCCCCCCGAGTAAGGGTTGAACTCGCAACTGTCGCGTTGGTTACATTTAAACTGGTTTTTATTCTACATCTATTCTAATTTGTATCTACATATAATTACATTTTAATTGTGTCTTATTTCTCCGCTCGACAAAGCACGGCGTTAAGTTCCACCACCAGACACGCAATGTCTCGGATTCCTTTGTCTACCACGCTGCGCGGGAAAATCTTCCTCACTGAGCCTCACTTCAAATAATTCTAAGCAAACTAATTTAAAATTGTGTCAGATAAATTATTTAAGTTCGCAGTCATCCATCAATCGGTACTCGATTAATTTACATCGACATTAATCATTACTGTCGCCCTATATTTTGTTTAACTTGTTACATACTACGTATTCACTTAAAAGTAAGATTTGCAAATATGGCAGGGAAGGCAGAGGTAAACTAATATTAAGCGGCGGGAACGCTGCGCTCCTACTATCAAAGGAAATTAAAATAAATTAAATATAATCCCACGAGCGGGAATCGAACCCAAAGCCGTCGCGTTTACAGTTAGTTATCGCGCTTGTTTACTATACTAACAAGATTTGTCGTAGTACTGTGACATTTTAGATCTCACAATATGTATGAACGTGACACACTCCCTCTATAAATAACCACATACATTGAAATAAAGCATGATAGCGTCACGTAAACTGGATAAGCAACATGACGTGATTGCCATTTATCTTAGAAATTCATACTTCAACACCTATTTAAGAATATTTAAGATACAAATACAATCGTAAACAATAGCTTGAATTGAGTTATTACTTATCGTCAGAGAGTCGCTTTTCTATTTTATTTTTTATCAAAGCATGACATTGAGTTTCACCACTTGATACCCATATTTCGAGTTCTAGTGGAAACGTAAAATGGTGAGTCTTGACACTGAAGTGAAGCGAAGCTGTAGAAAAAGGTTATGGTTTTTGCTCGTAGAAATACAGATTTTATTATAAGTGGATGATAAATAATTTAATGACTGACTCTTATAGCACCTAATTTCCTTGAAGATTTTTTCTTTTTATTGAAGTTAGGTTTTTTATGTTTCTTTAATTCTTTGCTATATCCTTATATTTCTAACCTTTCTCTCTAACTACCGATACGTTATATAGGTAATAAGAGGATTAGACATTATACCTATATAGCATATGGCACATTACTAGATTTTCGACGAAATTTCCCATCATTCTAATTTCGTTCTTTGAGCTATACGAATAAAGTTATTTTTCCTTTAAAATGTTAAGGGTAAAAAGTAAATGTAGTTTGTTAGATCTACCACCCAAAATGATATCTTGTTGGGACTTTATGATCGCTTTCTCAAAGATATCGTTGAAGCCGAAACGATGGTGCCCAAACGCCCTGAATACTGATTTAGCAATTTTTCAAAGAAAATATTAAAATGGAATTATTTATCTTGAGAAAATTATTTATTAGATGACAAAATTATAAGATTATTTTTGTATTGTTTATTATTTAAATACGTATTTTGTCACTTCTTAACCTATCTCGAAAATTAGAGGGAAAGTGGAAATGGAGAGTTTTAAAGCTTGACTCCCTCTGACACGTGGCTCGAGCATCCGTTCCGTCCATACGATGACAATTTGCAAAAGGAGATTATAGAAGACCAAAATATACCTAATCTATCCATTTGTAATAGAATTTAAAGCTTTCATAACAAAATTTACAGAACTAACATAGCGTCTACTCAGCGATGTTATCGAATTAATTTCGACTAACAAAGCAAATATTGAATAAGGGAACAATTGTACTGATAATTAAACATTTAAATTCAATTCTGAAGATGGAAATTTGAGGTTAAAGTCTAATGGTAATTTACTTTTTAATGAAGTAGCCATCATATTTGAACGGCGTGTTAGGGTAATTTAAGATAAATATTTAAAAAGCAAGGCATTAAGTTCAGCAACTTGACATGCAATGTTTTATAAATTAGGCTTTTCGAGGGGAATAGGCTATTTTAATAATAAGCTTCTCTCTTTACCCTGTTATGCGGGAAAAAGCGTCAAGCTGCAAGAAAAAGACTATACGTCACTACGTTTCCTGTAATAATTAAGATAAGAGAGATTCACGATATGCTACACCCAGGATTCGAATCCATAATTACCAAAATATATATTGTTTACTAAGCTTCCATACATCGATTAACCGACACAAAAGTGGCATGTCATGACTCCGACTTTGTTGGATAGCTTTATGTAGGGATAGCGTACAACGTCGATTAAACCTGAAACTTCGAGTTTGCCTCACATGTTTAGTTAGATCGCTTACATACATGTAAGTACATGTACATGTTATATATGTAGGTTACTTTTAAGGTTCTACAGACAGGCACAGCAGACAAGTTATTAAGTTCAAATATTTTCGGATAGTATAATAAGCCTTATTAATTAAGGTTATTATTATAATGATTTTAAATTTTTGCAAGGGCGATATTAAAAAAGTAATGTTTATAAATTATTTATTTACTTTATGGAGGCGATAACGTCCTATCATGATTATGTCTATCACAATTTTTAGTATAACACTGAATATGTTGATGAATAAAAAGAAAATGCGGGCGGTACGTGGCGAACAGAGTGTCTGTACACTAGGTTTCCTCTGCCTGCCCCGCCATGAGAGAAAACATTTTTAGATAATTAAATTCAGAGAGACTGTTCAATTCAGACTGAGTGTTCATTAGTATTTTTCAAGACGATACTTTTTCAATATCTTAAATGAATATTTTGTCATAATATTTTTTTTATATTTACACTGTATCCCGCACATAGCAAGAAAACCAGAGGGATACTTCTGTTCCCTACTTTTCGCCGGATTGTTCGTTGAATAACAGATCTCAACGCCGCAATTTGCCTCGTTGCCAGAGCGAATTTATAATATACTAAATGTCGAGTCTAACCTACATTTTTTTTTATTTCAATATTACCTTACTTTGATTCAACAACAGACGACGTGATAAAAGAAAGGTATTATTAGTATTTCCGTTCTTATAATGCATGCAATGAAAAAGGTGAGTAGATCAACTGAACTCACCGCCGTAGCTTTGGCAAATAAAATTAATTTTTTTCATTGAGTTCTGCTACTCAACCGGCAATGCCTCCAGAATTGGGCAGAAATTGGGGAACGGAGTGTCTTAACACTAGGTTCCCTCTGCCTACCCTGCTGTGTGCGGGATACAGCGTAAATATAAAAAAAATATTATGACAAAATATTCATTTAACACATTGAAAAAGTATCTCCGAGTACGAATCGATCCGACCACCAATATGTTTAAAATTGAATGATTTGATCTTATAATATTCAATTTAAATCCAATTCTAGAAGTTTCTAAGTGAATAATTGCTATTGTAGAGATAAGGGAACTAACTATATGTCAACACCGTAGCTCACTTTGCCTTAGTCTACACGTGACCTCTCCAGATCTTATTGAGTGTACCAAAAGTTGTTCAATAAAACGGTTTTATTCAAAACAGAACCATAGAAATAAAAAAATCATGTAAAGAAGGACAAGAACTATCAAATAAATTTTGCTGGATTTGAATCTGTCATAATCACGCAAATTGGCGTTCCACGAATTTTTGAAGCATTCTGTTGAGTGGTGGCGCTCGAGGCCACACTTTGTCTTCTAACCAGAGCGAGAAAATAAGTAAAATTTATTTATTCATTAAGATATATCACTTAGCGCGTTTCAAACTCGGAAGAAAAATGGACAACCAAATGTCTTAGGACTCACTTTGCTTACTCTACTGTAAGCGAATTATTACTTGTATAAATAACCATCCATTAATATCGCATTACAAAATATTAATTAAAATTTAAATGTTGGTCGGCAAATGTTTATTTACGTTGCTTGGCAAAAACCTCAGTTTTCAACTAAAAGAGTAATAAGCCTTTATGTAAAATGAGTGGCTCTTGAAATTCTGTAGAACAATTATGTATTCAATGTAAATTAATTACAAAATATAATATTTATTTATTTATTGTATATAATAGAAAACTTTATTATAAAGTAGATCTTGTAATAAAAAATAATTTAGTTAAATTTTATATATAATTATATATGTTACAAAGTATTATATATTATATATTATTTCACAATGTAAATAAAATTTTAATTAAAACGTTGCTACGTTTTCTTTGCATAATTTATTGTGGTGTCCAACATTACTTTTTCAATTGATATTTTAATTAATTTTTTTATTACAGATATTTTTTTAAAATATATCAAATATTTAATCAAACCAATGAGATCTAACACACCACCATCGTATTTACAGTCAAACTCACTGCGCCAAGACGGCCTCGCATTTACATATTGAATATTTTCATATGTAATAAAATTTAAATTAAGCTAAATCTGCCGTTGAATATTAATATATCACTTGTTTGATAGAAGCATTAATATTTTATTGCGTCATTCTCGTGAAAATTATTATATAATTTAAGGTAAGATATGAAACCTTTCATTCTCCAAATTCCACCTATTTTTCGAGAGTTCAGTTCCGTTCCGAAAGCTCTCCAAAAGGAAAATCATTTCTTCTCCTGATCGGGAAACGAATCCACTACAACCGCGAACTATAACGAAGTTATATTTATTCTAAATTCTTGTATTTATTATAAATATCTTTGTATTTTGATAAATATTTAATTATTTCCAAACATTCTCTAAATGCGCAGACTAATCTTATTTATTCTTATTTGTTAAATCAAAAGACATTCTCATGATATTTCTCGGCATTGTATTTCTTATATAAATATTATTAACTCAAATTGATTGAGGTCATCGTGGAGCAGCGGCATAGCGTCTGACTGAGAAAGCAGAGGGGATGGCGGTGGTTGTGGGTTTGATTCTCGTGAGGGGAAACCATTGTTTTTTAATTTCTCGCTCTGGTAATAAGACAGTGTGGCATTGAGTACTGCCACTCGCCACCTAGTAGTGGCGTTTGTCTTGTTACTGTAATGACTCGATAATATTCTGCATGAAGTCTGAAGTTATACAACAAATATTTTTTTTTTATTTAAATTTAGAATCGACATCATTGTCAATCATCATACAGTCAAGTTTAAAGATAAATATATTTAAAAGACTTGTAAAAAAATTAAAATGTTTTTTTGTTGTTGTTTAAATGGTTATATTATTACGTGAGACCGTCCGTATTGCCCCTTTACCTTCATATTACCTTCAATTAGTATCGGGGATATGCGAAGGGAGAATTAGTTTTGTAAGATCCTTCCATAGGTCGTTACGAAGTCAATAATCAAAGGCCATTACGGAACATAGATAATGAAAGATAAAAAGACATAATATTATAATATATTTTTTTTGTAAGAAACGTAGAAAAAACCTAAAAAAGTAAAATTGATAGATTTTTATTTGTCAGATTCAAAAACATTTTTCCTTTTTTAAATTTCTTTATATTTATACCTCTATATCGATTTTGAGAATTATTTTGATAGATTACGCGTAGTTTAGTGTTTATCAGATTTAGTTTTTTATTCGATTGTGTAACACGAAAAGTGCGAGTCGGACTCGCCTACCGAGGCTTCCATATCAATTTTAGGGTTGTGGGTCAACGGGAAGTACAACTTATAAAAGTTGACAAATTTAAGTTTTACGTATGCATTCGTTTTGCTTAAAACTAAAAATATATGTTTTTGTTATATTATTATATTTTTAACATTATACTTCATTTCCATTTCTCTCAAAGAGCATCTCTAATCATAAAGACAGTTGATTTATAACAACTTTTGTGATATATCTTGGTAGAGAGAAAAGCTTTACTTAGCTGTGAAAATAAATATATTATTGTATAAATATTTTACCACATTTCTTAACGAAGGGTGAAGAAGGGTACCCGTCAAGACATTCTTTTTGTTCCTTTATGTCCAATGTTCGAGATTTCGTATGTTGAAAAGTGAACTCAATTCTGCGTTTTATCTTGTTACCAGTGCCAGGAAATTGAATTAATTCAGTTTTACCAGTGAGAATCGAATTTATAGACGACGTGCTTAGAGTAATAAAGACACTGCGCCGCAACGACCCCATTTTATTATTATAAAAATTTTAAAGAAATCGAATCCCTAACCACCGCGTGTGTATGTCAGTTATTTCCCAACATTTTTCTCATCAATCATTCCCAAGTTAAATTGGAAATAAAACCCTCGAAGTATGTACGAATTAAAAACAAAACTTTTTCCACGGATATTATTCAATTGTTTTCCAGATCATTTTTTATTGCTTATAATTTTTTACTAAGCCACGTTATCCTTTTTTCGTATAGTAGGGTAGATTAAAAAGAACCTAGTGATAATACACTACCTTCCTGACGTAACACTTATGCACTTCACTAAGTAAAATCGATCGTACCAGAATTACTCACATTTTTTTATGTTTAGCTTCTAATCGTTCTTGTGGCGATCCTGTTAGTGGAAGCATTAAAAAACTATGTTATACCTGACCAATTTGAAAAATATACTTTGATATTTATTTTGACTTGTGATTAGTGTAAAAATTAATATGATACTCCGATACTTTTTATTAAATATTATATATAATGGGGAAGGAAGGTCCTCGAATGGCGACCATGTCGCGGCAAAAGGAGTATAGGTCGCCCTCCAACCAGGTGGACCGACGACCTAAAGAAGACAGCGGCAAACCGCTGGATTCAAAAGGCGCAGGACCGGACGGAGTGGCGAGCATTAGGGGAGGCCTATGTCCAGCAGTGGACTACAAAAGGCTGATAGATAGATAGATAGATAGATTATATATAAAGCACAATATATACTTTTATTACCTAAGTTAAATGAATTTTACATTTTTAAATATAAATTCTTGTAAAAAAAATTACATATAAAAATTAAATATACATTATTCCAACCAAAAAATCAAAACAATTTAAAATCTTTACACTCTTACAATTGTATAAATTGGAATACATACGTACTGTACGACCGCAGTACATGTAAATGTAATATTAATCACGAGCTTAAATATTAAGAGAAGCTCTGTGCAGTTTGAGCTTTTGTTATTATAACTGTTTTTGGTTAGTGCTTTTATAGCTTTTTGTTTTATAATTTAGCTTTCAAACCCAAGGTAGAATTGTGAAGGCACATAATATGTAATGTAAGTGCGAGAAAAAAAAAGTGAAGAACGGAACATCTTGACCTGATCTTGAGAGAGAAACTATCTCTCTATCTACCCTGTTTTATGCAAAAAATGTTTACACCTTTGTGCCCCTGGAATAGTAATAATTGAGACAGGGTTAGCAGAGGGAATCTAGTGTTAAGGCATTCCGTTCTTTCCAACCAATTTCCGAGTCACTATTTATTGAGTAATTGAACTCAAAACCTACGTGGGTATCGCAAATGAAAAGAGTGACTTCAAACTAAGATCTCTGCCTAGTTGACTAGGCTTAGTTTAGCTATATAACTAAATATTTGAATATTTCAATTCAAGGAATCAGAATAATGTCTTGATAAGTATAGAATTTCAATCTTAAACTCTATTTAACGGGTACTTGATGACGACAAAAGCGGCCTCTGGAGAGATGTTTGTATAAATAATTAAATTTTTCATTTATAAAAGTTATAAGAGAAGATTTACGATTTACAATTTGAAGATGTTATCTTCGTATAAGTTTCAAACGTAATTTGCGTTGAATTCAAGTATGTTTGTAGGTATATAAATGTTCATGAGTTCAAATTTAAATACAGAGTGTTTCATCTTCACCACTTTAAATAAAAAAAACACAGTTTTACTGCTTTATAAAAGTCTAATAATACAATTAAGTTAAAAAGAATTGCCAAAAAAATTTTTTTTTAAATATATAATAAAATTATATATAAATAAATAACTAAATTATCGTTGTAAAATAAAAGGCAGTTTGTTAAGAATAACGCACACGCTAACCTATCAAAACGTCGCACACGCCTCGTTCACGAAATCGAGTCGTAGGTATTTTCGGTGAAGTTGAACGTCGTTAAGATTTATTATAGGAAATAGGTAATTTGTAAAACAGAACGAGAGACATCCCTTTCTCTTTCTGGTATGTTTTTTGGGAATATGAAGTGGCAGAATGGCATTGCTTAGAAGTATTTTTGCAGTGGCAGGCGTTTATGTTGTTTGTATCTATTCGTAACTGAATCATCTGACATAATACAGTATGGATAAAATAATGAAATGAAAATATTAATTCTGTGTCTAAACTCTTCAGGAATTTTTAATATTTTATTAAGCCTACACCTTGAAAAATTTAATCCTATATGCTGCTCTCGTAAACGGAGCGTAGTTACTCCCACTCTGTATAGTGTCTAATTATGAGTGAATTATTTATAATACCCGGACTCTATAAATATAATAATATATAAAAAATAAGCCTCACGAAATTAAAAACAAACAAAGAAGTGCTACAATAAAATATGTCCAGTAGTTTCACTAAGTACGAGATATTTCGTAGGTATATAGCAGAGTAGGCAAAGAAAACCAAGTGTAAAAACACTCCGTTCCCCAAGTTACTCACAATATTCGAAACATTTGTGTAAGGTTGCGGAACCTAACACGCCGCTTTGTCTTATTACCACAGTGAGGAAATGATGTACCACACGCAGCTGCCGCAGCTGATGTACCACACGCAGTCTAATGCTGTGCCACTGCGGCATGATGGATTCATTTAAGCGGCGCCATGATTTTTTAAGTAAATAAAGTACTAACATATTAATTAGGTACTCAGTCCCATAGAAGTCTGAAGTCTAGGCTTAATTAACTTGTTCGTTATAATTGGTTGAGATGGTTCAGCTAGATGTGCACGATTTTATTAAATTAATTTTATCTTTGATAATATATAGATTTGCATATTTTTTTCAGTTCTAGGGGAAGCTTTTAGGCTTATATTTAAAGGTAATTGATTAAATATATTTTTATTTCTCTAATCTCGTTAGCTAAATTGTGCATTTAGAATATATATAAGAAAATTTATTTTTTAATAGATTGAAAATTTTATTATATATGTTCTTGTCAATATGCCAAATTAAGATTGAAGTTTTACATAGGAAAATCAATACGTAGTCGTTAGAGAAGCGTCCTTTAAGGTTTTATTTTTGAAGGTTTCATTTTACTTGTGTGCACCTATTTCAAAATTATGAAATCTTTATTTAATTATTTTTGTTTATTAAAATCAATACAAAATAGAGGATCTTACTTCTTAAGGGCTTATACGCAACTTCTTACGTCTTACTCCAGGCCCGAGTAGATATCGAATCCGAAACCATCGTACTTTTCAGACCCCAATCCTTCTAATATTATAATAAATGTCTTAGTTTGTGATGATGGGTGGTTTGTTCTTCTCTCACTCTTTCGTAAAAAAACACTGAACAAATTTAGATGCAATTTTACAGTAATACTACTTTTTCATCATAATGACACATAGATTATTGCTATAATATAACAATAAATTTGAGTCGAGAGTCGCTACTTTAACATAAAACTTTACACTAATATAAATCAAACAAAATGCAAAAAAATAAGTTATAGCTTTCAACTGAAAAGTTTTGAATGTAGATACAGCTTCATTTTCTAATAAGCGAGTGACTTTAATATCAATATTTTCATAAAGAAAAGCTCGACCTAATAATAAGTAAGTAAAATACGTACAAAGACTTTTTATTTGCTTCTCTCATATTATTTGTCGTCTCTGAGCGAATGCTGAAGGCCAAATCTAGTTACTATACAAATATTAAAAATACGTTATGTCGATTTCCACTCGCTCTGATAACAAGGTTACAAGGCAAAGTGGCATTGAGGCTTGTCACCCAACACACATGTCCCATAAGTGTCTCACTAAGTCTCACTAGGTTCTCTCTGCCTCCTCCGCTTTGTGTGGGATACAGTGTGAAGTTAAAAAAGAATGTGTGGTGTGCAATGATTGTGGGTTCAAATAATTAATTCAAACGAAATTTATATAATAGTAGTAGTTAGTAACAGCATAGAGTGTGAAATAAAAATAGGCGGGACATAACGTCATACTTTGTCTTGAAATATCACCATAATTTGGTAAATCTTATATATTAACGTCTGATTGTAACTGGGTGGTTGTCGGTTTGATTCCCAATTACGAGAATAAATTATGGTGATTTGCCTATGCTTCGCCTATGATTATACAAAGCGTGGCGTTGAGCTTCGCCACTTAATACACTATATCTAGAAAGTTAGAATGGAGTGTCTTGACACTACGTCCCTGCCTAAAATAATAAAAGAGACATTATTTTTTCCATTACTTCGAATTCACATCCATATTAGGTATAGCTAATGCCTTTTCATATAGAACTTCTAATTTATTAAGCGACCTGTAGTCACTAGTACGAGTATTAACAAAGGCATCCATTATAAAGGATCTTTTTCGTTTTAAAAGGTTTTTATTTTGTTTTTGTTCTATTCTTCTAGTTCTTTATATAAAACTAGTTTACGTCTACAACTTGGTTCGCGTGGACTTTAAGACTTAGAAATGAAAATCTCGTTTCCGTTGTCATGGGAATTTGAATTTTCGAGAAGTTCTATGTCTACCTCTTAAGGCTCCTCTACATTTTTTATCTGTTTAAATGGCAACTTTCAACTTTTTAACTCCAGCAGTTTGTTTCATCCTGCTCGTTTCTCATCCTGCTTGTTTATATGAACCCAAGGTGATTTCATGATAAATATTATTATTAATGATAAGTATTCTTTTCGTAGAGGCACTGGTAGGTACACATTAGGCCAATAGTGGAGAAGGGTAGGGTAGGTAGTAGGGTGGGAAGGATATCATTTAGTCTATTTTGTTTAATATATGAGACCATCGTAGCTCAGTAATTCTAGGGTAGGACTGTGAAAGTTACGGTCGTGGGTTTGATACCCGCTCGGGAGAATAAACATACAGCGTGAAGCTTATTTAGCTAATAAATTAAAATAATAAATTATTAAGCTAATAAATTAAAATGAAAAGATATCATTAAAACACATAAAAAATTGAGTTTTTGTGAAAAAGAAACTACTTACTAAAAGAAACTTAATCACAGTATAATACATCAAAAATATTTAAATATCATATAAGAAAATTGTCTTTTGCTGGTACAATTATAATCAATTCTGTTTGAAATAAATAGAATTTCCGTAATTAAATAAGCAGAGGGTCTCCACGTTCATTTATGTTGTCTTTAATCATTCTTCCTTCGTATATTCTTTATTTGATACATCGCTACGATGTCGCTATACATTGCGAGAGTAGTCTGTGAAATAACACTAGGTTACTTCTGCCTAAGTTCCCATGTGTGGGCATGCGTAAAATATGAAGCTGATATAATTTTATTTATCACTTACAAGCGATTAAAATAATCAAACCTACAACTAGCTTGTATTGTCAAATATTTCTCAATAAAGCCATAATGGCGTCCAAAGTGTACTGTTTTAATTATCTCTAAGACCGCTACATAAAAGTGTACTACGTATTAAGTGAAACTCCTAATTTACATACGAATAACGGCAGGAGCCTCTACTAGGGACCACAGATACAAAACAAAGTCGTAATTTCAACGGCTCTTATCCCAAATGGGAGTTTTTTATTAGATTTTTTTATATATTTTATAACCAAATTAATGGTAAAAATAAAGTATTTTAATATTACGTTCGTATCTATATTGGTTTACCTAGTTTACCTAATTTACCTAATTTACCTAATTTACCTATTATATATTTGTAGTGGCGGTTGTGTCTTGTTTTAATTATTTTAATATAATGCAGGATAAGGTTTACAGCTAAGTAAGCAAAAATATCTAAGTTGTAATCTAAGTGAGTTCCAAATTATGCGTCTCTTATAAACTTACCTACAGAAATGGAAATGTCGTCTGCTCTATTCATGTTTTTTCTCTCAATTCATGTTTTCATTTCTAGGGTAGAACTTAGTCTTAGGAATTGTATTGACATACTCGTAGTTAGGAAGTGTAAGATAGTACTAGGAGAGTATATCTCTTCCATTCCTACAAAATCGACAAAAAGTCATTTTCTATACATCAAAGTTGCAGACGACGACTAGTTGAATATAGCCTCATGACAAAACTTTAAAAAACAGTTTAGAATAAAAAATCTAAGAAGACATACTGACATAAAACCATGTCCCACTAACTCCAGATTTATATTCACGGTATCACGCATGCGTGCAGTCGCCTGGAGGGGTTAGAACTGTATAGATAGTGGATGTCGTTGGACGTATACTGGTACAAGTGTGATATGACGTGTTTAAGTGAAGTGTTTAAAGTGTAATGTGCGTGTTTCGGAATTAATACGGGGTAAGTCCTTTTTTTATGACTTCAGCCTCTATTTTTCTTATTTTTTTTCTGTCAATTTTTAGTGGAGTTTGGTTAGGATGGAACCAAAGTTTTCTAAAAGTTTTGAAATTTCAATATGTCTATGAATAATTAATTTGGAGTTGTCAATAATTTAGATTTTTTTCTTTTAAGGAGTTTTAAATATATTATATACAAAATCATTTGGAAAGCATACTAAATGTATAAAGCATTAGTTAAAATTATATTTTTTTAATTTTTGAGTTTACGATGTAAATACTTATGTTAATTAAGAACAATTAATCTGCCGTTTAAAATTTGATTAAACAATAACACAATCTGCATATAAAAAATGTCCGTATCTTCATTTTTATTGAGGTAAAGATTTTTTTATTTCAATATTTTTGAAAAACAATCGTGATGTAAAGAAGATACTTATGTAACTTCTAAATATTATAGAGATAATATATTAAAAAAGCTTTCTATATAAAAGCTTCATTAACAAAAACAGTTTTTCGCAAATTGGACATATAGCTTTAACGAAATGTAATTTATGCTGACAAGGTGTATCGCACGCACGAAGGTAATTGTATAATTAATTATCATATTCTCTTGTTTAAAATTATTAATCAAGGGTTGACTTTAAACATATTTAGTTTAGAAAATGTATGGAAATATTAACTTAGTTTGACTGGAATCTGTGCCTCTTGAAACCATGCAGGATCGGATTTGGAAGGATTCCAAGAGGCGCGCGTTGGAGTCCCACTACGTTTAACAATACGCATTACGCATATTTTTTTACCCTTAGTGTTGAAAAACCCTTCACAAGCGTCTAAATTATTTTGATTTGTTTATAACTTCATGTTTTCAGGTATGGTATATTTTTCATTGTATTTACTGAATTTGAACCAGTGATATCTGGATTTAATAAAAACGTCACTTACGTACATGCCCTACTAGTCTTCTACAATTTAATGTCTCTAACCCTTAATCAGCCCCTTTGTCAGCCTGCCACAGTACCTTATTTATTATTCGATGGTAACTTAAAAGAACTGTAATTTTAAGCTCTCTAACAAGTGGAGTAGAATATTACAGACTAAATGCCTCTGATAGAGAAATAAACGGACGTTTATTTTTAAAATATAGTCGCGACCTGCTTACGGCCTTGCCCGCTTCTAATACGCAATTATTTATTTACTAAACTGGATTATTTTCGTATTCTAATAATACTAGAAAGTCAATATCTTTACATTAAAATACCGGCCAAGTGCAAGTCGGATTCGTACACGAGGTTCCTTGCCATTATCTATAAAAACGACAGAAATAAATAAAATACATATTTCGGAGGTTCCCATATAATACCGATGCTATTTACAATGGTTGATATGATACAGCCTGGTGACAGAGAAAGTGAACCAATGCACATATCAAGAGACAAACCTTGATGAAAAAAAATTGATTGTTTTTTGCATATTAATTAATGACTCCTACATTTTCAAAGAAAATTATATGTCAATTACAGCTATCTACGCTTTATACTTTCATCTGTGCATTGACTGTCGGATAACATGCGATGTAAAGCGTCATAAATGAATATTTTTTCGTCTGGTGATGCACGTCTGCAGTGCTTGCACCACAAAAAGTTATATATATGACCGTCTATGATCATATATTAATAATTCTTAGTATCTTTCTTTAACAGTTAAGCTTATTTTATTTTTTATATATCACCTTGGTGTCTCAAAATTAAGACTGTTCCCTAAGCTGTATTTCGTTTTATCCAAATAGAATATTCATCGTAACGTAGATTCGGAGATATTTGTGGAGAAGCATACAAACATATTTTATACAATTTTGCAAATGTAAAAGTGCAAACCGTACTCAAATAATATTAAATAAATATATTTCAAACTGTATTGGGTATTTTTGAATCCCGCACACAGCGTGATAGGCGGAGGGAAAATCGAAGTTCAACAAAAAATCTTATTTTCTCTTTTCTCAAATGTTTTAATGCGATAAAGCTAACTAGGACGTAACATTTAGCAGGTTTCCATTTATCGAAGTTCTCGTGGCGTTAGCCGTTTAACCACACAATTGTTCTATTATGTAGAGACAGCAAGCTTGATCAATTAAAATTTGATAGTACAGTACGATGTCTACAAAAGCTCTTTTTCCTTGATATTTTTTTAGTTTCACGTTGTATTCCTCATATAGTAGATTAGGTAAAGAGAACCTTGTGTTAGGACACTGTTCTTCACTTTCCACAGAATTTATGTATGTATGTGTGTATATATAAATATATATTTTTTTTTCAAAATATCAGAATGGAGTGTCTTTACATTAAGTTTTCACTGCCTATCCTATATACGAGATACATAGTAAAACTATATTAATATATATTAAATTCTAATAACAATATTAACCGTAGAACAATAAGATTAATAAAACCATTGCCAATACACATGAGTTAGTAACATAATAGGTATCGTAATCTCCTATACAATACGTAAATAGATATACAAACCACAGGTACGATGATTCAATTCGAGCACATTGCTATTGTTTCTATAATATTTGATTTATATATAGATAGATCTATGACTATATAGAATTAAACTTAATCTCTATATTAGCTACCATGGAGTAAGCTCTTTTTTATTATAATACTGGGCTGAGATGTAGAAAAAAGGCTAAGGAATATTTTTAAATAAATATGTATTTTTTCTTTCTCTAGCAAAAACAGAACGCAGAGTTTAGATCCGCCAATCAACGGGCAAATTTTAATTTCATATGCACGTGGCTTTTGTCAGAAAATGACGTAAATTAATTTCTTGAAATTATGAAACGTCTGACATTGTTAAACGATTAACCGTGAAAAAGAAAAACTGTGTTGAATTATTTTTTTATTATAATATAACTTCACGGTTTATCCCTACCTTACCCAGGTAGGGAGAGGCCAGAGAGGATCACTACATTCTTCTTTCGCCTCGACCACTGTCATCATTCTCTTCATATATACCCTCTGTGGGGTCCTCGTGCTTGATTTTTCTCTAGTATCATTGATACTGTGTTTTCAAAAGGCAACGGAACACTCCCCCTGAGTTACTTACCAATCACACTTTCTTCATATTTTTTGATATTCTTTCACCAATCCCAACGTGTTCAATGCACGTATGCTAGTATCTATTCAATGTATTTTTTTAATTACGGAGCTACACTGACCCCGAATAACCTTCTAAAAATTCTCATCTGCAACGTGCATTCTGATGATGCAAGGAAAAGCGTGGCAATGAATTCCGACATGCTTTTAAAATTTGGGAATAACTCCAAAATTGAGCGGGAAACGATGAAATCTCTAGGCGGAGTATGTATACAATTATATAAAATTCTTAAGTTACAGTGTAAATGATCTATCCAGTATTCACTCTGTAACTTCTGCAACGCATAACCTCAAATACAAAGATTCCTTCACACTTCTAAAGCGACCTGCTAAAATTCAGTACTAAGAGAGACGATTTCTCGAAATTCTCGAAACGGGAAAAAATAGATTTTTCATTTTACGTCGAAGGGATGATGATTTCAGGATCTATACGCAACATAGAATAGTTAATATAAACATAGTGTTAACTCAAGAAATATTTTAAGCTTTATAGCTCAGGAAAAGCGATACTTTCTTTTATATTAAAATTATTATGTATTTTATTATAGCAGTTTGAAATCAAGATTATTATCATGTACTCTTGTATGATCAAATAAAAAAGAATATTCACATGCAAATAAAAAAATACTCTGCCAGATTTGAACCGGAATCGATGACTTTTTTACTTACTGCTTCATTTCAAAGACAGTTTAATTAGTGTTGCGCTATAAATTCTAAAGCTATGCAAAATTGTGAATGACATTCAATTTATTATCGACGTGACACTTGCTATTAGGTGAGATTGTTCTGTTTTTTGCATTGTTTATATAATGTTATTTTCTTCTTTAGTAGACTGACAAAACCTAACAAAATAATGTTTTAGAAAACATATAAACGTTTGTGGTGTGTTGTAGGATCGATTCCCATTCGAAGTAATATATATATATAATATTTTAATTATTATAATAATATAATTTATTTAATTATTATTATAATCTTTTAATTATTAGATATAATATTTTAATTTTCCTCGGTTACATGAAATAGCGCGGCATTAAATTCAGACATTCGACAAGCAATTTCTCGAAAGTTCGGCGGAGAATAGGAATACGGAGTGTCTTAAGACTTGTTTCCTTATGCCTAAACCTTACGCTAAGTGATTTATTACTAATCTCTCTGTCTGTTCTCCATTTTCTTTCGATTACGAAAACAATTGAGAGTATTAATTTAAGATTAGAAATTAAGATTAAAAAATAATTTAAGCGTTAACTATGTTACGACTATGTCAACTGTATCCATATTTTTACTAAGATTTCCTTTTATTTATATATATTTTTTTCGCGTAAACGTTTAATTTCCGGCGATCGAATTATAGCTTCAATAATTGGATATTTTATTTATATATCATGAATATGTTATTAGCTTTACACTGTTTACCGCATATAGCGGGGTAGCTCTTACCAGACCAAGAAAAATAAATTTAGTTAATTTAGGATCAAGTAATTTGTTACATAGCACTCACATACATATAAGTCTCTCCGTTTTCCTCTTATGATCTCTTTTAACCATTTAATATTTTGGTTGGCAATAGCACTTTTTTATATTGTCATATATGAAATCATCTTTCTTCTAGTAGACTTTGGTACTAGAAATAAAAAAAAAATCACAGTTAGTAAGCAGGAGGCACTATTCATAACGTTTTTAAAAGTTGCTTAATTAGTCGGCATGGGCGAAGCATTGAGAGACTTTTTTGTT
The DNA here is from genome assembly GCA_037355905.1 of Heliconius aoede. NCBI lineage: Eukaryota > Metazoa > Arthropoda > Insecta > Lepidoptera > Nymphalidae > Heliconius > Heliconius aoede. The sequence goes on from JBAIZZ010000153.1 coordinate 797,693, forward strand.
GTGTGAATTGAAAAGTTCCTAAATTTTAAAAAAAATATTTCCTTTTCCACAGCGCTATCGCGAACGGGAGCGTGTTACTACCAATTAGTAAAGTTGAATACATGTATGAAAATTTAGAATTTCACAACATTCCTATATGATTTTTAGGGCAGAGCTATGTAAAGTTTATATGGAAAAAATAAAAGTATAAAATGATGAGTTTGTTACTGTTTTACTTTTAGGTTATTGGTATTTTAATGAGCGTAGGCTTATAGGCCATCACTGTATCCCTAGCAGGTTAGTGAACGGAGTGTCAAACGCTACGGTCTCTACATACCTCTTTCGTCTCGTCCAATATCATCAACCTCTTCACACATGGGGGTCCTCATGCTTTTTACGTGACTTTCCTCCAGTATCTTTGTAACTGAAAGAAACAAACTCTTCAGTTTTATGATAATAAGTAGAGAATATAGAATATAGTTGTACTTTAAATGTCATGTAGGTATCCAATATTTTATCTAAAATAAAAATACTAGTTGATTTTGTATCAGATTCCAGTACTTAGTGTCAAAACACTCCATTTCCCATTTTCTGTCGAATTCTGAAGACATTGCGTGTTGAGTGGCGAAACTCAACGCCGCGCTTTGCCTCGACACCAGAGCGAAGAAATGAAAATATTAAATATTTTATTTCCTCGAGTGAGAATCGAACCCATAACCTTACGCGTTTAGAGTCACACTTTGTGCTCCTACACTACCATTGTGTTCAAAATCACCTAAAAATATTACTACCTATTCACAGAATAAAATTTATACCAGAAAAATTCTTAGTCTTACAACGTTTAATGCTCTTTGGTCACAAAAGGGCTCGCAGAAAGAATCGACGTTGCGATTCAGAGGAAGAATGCAACTCGCATTCTATTGAAATATCAAGTTCGAAATCATAGTTGAAGCGGTTTCACGGTAAATTAAATGGAAGGAACGACTTAGGTCGACTTAGATACTTAGGTAGATATTAGTATTAAAATTATATATTAGTATTAAAAAACTATTACAATAAAGGCTGGCATCGCCCCCTCCTCTGGTGCTCCTCTAGTGTTACATGGGTTCGCAGGCGGCACTTGCTTTGTCTTTTTTCCATAAAAAAATATACTGTTAACAATATTGCGAAGTACGAGCAGTATCGATACCCATCATTACCATTCCCACTCGTATAAAACAAGCGCTCAGTGATGTAAAACCTAATTAGTGAGTCGGCGGTCGTCGTCTGGGAAGTTGGTGGTAGTTGATGTCTATCTATTTTATTATACTTGTAGTGACATTTTGTGCTGAGAAAGATAACGATTGTTAAACTGTCAGTAATTTGTATTTATATTTGAATAAAATTATACATTGTCAATTCAGGGTAGTTTTTAATTAAATTAACTTTAGAGCGTCCTACACTGTTTCATTTTTATACTTGCCGCTTCTGATTTCATATAATACAAAATATTAACCAAATTACAATATTGATAGAGGATAGTTTCAACTACCCACTCGTTACTTATTCACGAATTAGAATATAAAACCTAAATCGGTACCTGAAAAAGGTTATATTTAATAGTCTATTATATGTTTGTGAAAAGGCTATCACTCGCCAGAAGGCTACCTCGACTATAGAACATTTTTTGTGCCTAAGGGAATCTTTGGACTTTTTTCAAAGAAGCGATTTCGTTTTACATTTTTATGGCCGTTAGTTGTGGATTGTAACTTATTCTTTGTAATAAGATGAAATTTGCTAAGTTATGTATTTATCCAATGATATAATGTATTACTGAAGAAAATCACGTTTGTCGTTTACTTTAGCTGATATTTTAAGTTGTAGTAGGCAGGGGGAACCTAAGTTAAGACATTTCCTTTGGCACTTTCCGCTGAATTTTCGAGATTCAGTGTTTGTTGAGTTGCAGAACTCAATGCCAGATCTTTGTCTATAAGAGCCTCCGATTGCAGTCAAGCCCTAGCCCACTGCACCACGATAGCCTGAAATTATCTTCGTAACATATGTAGCCACAAGTAGGTACAGTGCACAATCATAGTCTTTAAAACTCTTTTAAAAAGCCTATATTACGAGGGATACTCTCCACCTAGTGATGGAGAGTATCCCTCTTAATATATGTTCTCCACCACTTTGGGGATGAATTATTTATAAATTATCTTCCCCCACTAAACACACTTTGTCTCCATAGTTACGCAAAAAGCGAGGTACTGGGTGTCTTAACACTAGGTTCTCCCTGCCTGCTCTGCTATATATACGTGTCTTATTATATTACGTGTAGCTAAAAAAATACAAGCAACGGAAATCTTTTTTTTACAATATACGTAATTAAACGACATTCATTAAAATCATATTTTATATGTCTTAAATTGTATACAAAGCTCTTTTTCCATTAAAATACTGAAAACAAATCATAATTAGGACGCACTTACATCAAAAGGGGAGGTCAGCTTTTAATCTACACAACTGTCTCCATACAAAACGGACTTATTATATTGTTTACGAATATACCGGAGTGGACAAAGCAGGGTTGACGTGAGCTTTTTAACAATATTAATGTTTTATTTTTTGGTTTGTAATTTTATCTGCGGTTATGTCATGCTGAATTGTATGATGATATATTAATCAGTCAGACATGTGTGTTAAATTGGCATTGCGTATCAAGTGGCGGAACTCAACACCGCGCCTTTACCTCTAAACCAGTGAATAAATGAAAATATTAAATTTCTCGGAAACTTAAATTCATATCGAAGTCACTCACTTTGTTTGAAATAAAATATATTACGGGGAACAGTCTAAATTTCATTAAAATTGATTTAATAGTTTCCTAGATTTGAAGATCGACGAATTGATAGAAACCGTCTGTCGTATATGATATGTAGTGGTATCTCGTATATTTATAGGAATTTGGAATTGATGTGACATTATTGGTCTTATTAAGTTGAGAAAAGTTTATATATAAAGATTTCTGGAAATTGTTATGGAAGCTGATAATAGACGCGGTAATTTCAGATATTATTGATACAAATTGAAAAATTAATTGTGTTGTTTGGGCCATTATCGTTGAAGAATTATTTCTATGTAATTTAATTAATATATTATTATCTAATTATTCGAAGCATATAACAAATATTTTTCCAAAATGAACTTTCTATAAAATAATTTAAAGTTCCAACATCACGTATAGCGATTACAATAATTTGACAATCTGACTCCCTTTGGGAGCACTGCTGTCCTTCATTTATAAAACTGTCACGCGTTTATCTCTAAAACAATAATTTACCTTTTCCATGACACTTATTTCTTTCAATTTTAATTTTTAATGTTAAAAGTTTTTTTGAGGCTGTTGTGCCGTAGTGGATTAACGGTATAAGCTCAATTTATTTTTAGCTTCACGCTGTACTCTGCAAATGGCAGAAAGAACCTGGGATCCTAGTGATAAGACACTTCTCTTCGCAACTTCTATTGAATTTGCGAAATTGGTGAAACTCAACGCTGCGCTTTCGCTCATTACTAGCGAGAAAATGGAAATATTAAATACCAACATGTCACACAACCGTCGCGTTTACAGTAGCATGCGTGTGCCACCGCGCCACGATGGCCTCAGTATCTTCTTATAGTGGTCACAAAATATTATATAGGATTTTTAATATAGATGTTCGTAAGAGTATACGTAAATATATAAATGTCATATTTATCATATTTATTATTTATTAATAGAAGTCATATTTTCATATTTTTACATAGTTAAGTAATAAATATTTGAACCCATAATTATTACAAATAATTATACAAATTTGCATTCCCAAGGGCTATGCTAAATATATGTTTTCATATTTTGGAAAAGCTCAAATCCTGTGTTTAGATTTTATAAGTTGGCAGCCCTGCTCCCGCGGGATCAGCGTCGCGCCGCTGTCCGATGAGATTATTTCTGTCACGAATTTATCAACAATTATAATTCACTTTGTGAAGGTAACAATTACTTTTATTTTTTCGTATAAAATGCTTGTAAAGTTTTTAGACACGATGGCCCTAAAAAATAATGTTAAATTAAATTTATATCAATAGAACTCGTAGTCCAACTGTTAGGTATAATATATTTATTATATTAACTAAAACGAAGAAATGAATGGTTGTAAGTGTATAAAAATACTTTATACGTGTGAAATTTCAAATTAAAAAAAAATACTCGTTTAAAACTTTCTATGAAGCTTAATAACACTTTTAGCGTTAAATTCTCACGGTGTATTTCAAATTTCAAAATGTTGAATGGCTACTTCAATTATTTCATTTGAAAAATGCGGGCTCTTTTTTTTGTTTTTTAATTATTGTATTTTCCTTTTACCTTTTATCTACGTTGCGTGGTGTAAATCAAGATGATAGTTGTTTATTTGTTTTCAGTTATACATTGTATGGTTCCCAGGTTTCCTCTGCCTTCCCTGCTATGTTCAGAATACAGCGTAAGGCTAAAAATTAGAACAGAGTATGATACTTTCTTAGTACTTGATGTAATTCTGACCGCTGACTGAATATATTATATAGACAACGATAACGTAATTTTATGTGGATTATAGTTCCTTCTACTAAAGATAGACTACTATCCACTTCAAAAAGATTTGTCCTATTCAAACCAGTAGGTAGTTCCTGGGATTAGCGCGTTCAACCAAATAAACTCTTTAGTTATATACTATTAGTGTACTAGAGAGAATATGAAAATAAATATATTTAACACCGTAGTATCACAAAATAGCAAATTTAACGTGAAATCGTTTGGAAAATGACAAAAATGTTATAACATCGAAACCTGTCACGTTGTCAGTTCTCGATAAAATATTCATATATGATAAAGTATGGTATACGTATTACGTACACTCACCATAAAATAATTTCGTTACCTAGTAGAGCTTGGGGTTGAATTTTTATAGGAATGAAATTTGGCGTTCCGTTTGGCGTGTTGATTTGGGAAATCATCAATTATTGCTCTTTTTAGGTTGTAAATAAAAATGTCAGTGGAAAGCGGTGAGAGTAGAGTTATGTCATTACTTGACGATATTCTGATGTGACTAGAGCATTCTTAGGACGAAGTAATGTCGTTAGAAGTATCAGATCATTGCAGTGAACATATACTCGATGTGAAAATTTCCCATGTAAGCGAGTTCATAAAACATAATACATATGTACCGGGTGTGGAAAAGCCATATCATGAAATTTTTTCTTGCAAAAAATGTTCCTAAACTATTTCATAATGTTTTATGCTTTTATTTTATCTAAGATCTCATTTTCTTTTAAGTTTTAAGAGTTTTTCTTGTTTAAATAAGACTTGTTATTTTTTTTTAATAGTGGTTAAATATATACCATATACGATATACACGACTTATTTCAATTAATTTAATTGAAAAAACTATTTTATATATATTTTTAGGTTATACAATACAAATATAAATACAATATATTTTTTGAAAATTTAATTAGATTATTTCCCAAGACATTAAATCTACAATTTCTTTAATTATAATAAATATTCATACATTTCAAGCGGGCGAAGCCGCAAGTATAATATAATGTAGCAAAATTTCCAGGGACGTATGATTACATTTTGAAGCTATTATTGCTTATAGACACACATAAGCTACGACGGCATTTACGGTATTTTTTAAAAAGTTTTTCGCATTTGAAATAGTTTCAGTATTCACAACAATATTTCAAGTGAGCATTCTGTTTTGAAGAAACTTGAGTAAGTTTGGACTGAATGATAAATGGTTCATAGAATGTTGTGTTCTTTTTAAATAAATAACTGACATAATATATTAAGGCCGCGTTGAGGCAAGGGAACTGTAAATGTGACGGTTGCGGGTTCTCTCCCACTCGGGGAAGGGAAATATTTATTATTTTCATTTCTTCGCTCTGGTAACAAGGCATAGCGCGACGTTTAATTCCACATCGAAAATTCGGCAGAAAGTTGGAAAAGATAGTGTCTTAATACTTAAGTTCCTTGTACCTACACTATGCTTTGTACGGGATATAGCGTGAGGCTAATAGAAATAACTTATAAATATACTATCGTATATTTATAACTTATTTTCACTTCATAGTGCTGCTATAGTTAGGTATTGAATTTGTTCGATAGGTGTGGGTTCGAATTTACTTACTCCTGGAGTATATTATTACTTTCAATAAAGTCTCCTTGATCTCGTGCTAAGTTTCGCTACTAATTCATGATATATGAAATCCTATAAAGTATAGAAATTTGACGCGAACGGAACAAAATCTATTAAATGTTATTACTTACATATGTTTGGGATGATGAAATACCAAATATGTCTCATATGTTCCGGAAGTTATAATTAATTGGTGGTTAAATCAGTACTATCATCTCTAAAGCTTTAACTTAAACTTCTCAGCAAGAAAATAGACTTGAAATGATCTTAAAAATATATCTATTATATATCTTATCTATAATTTTTTTAAGGCTCTAGAATCTCTGATGAGACTTATAAAATGCAGTACAAAATTATCCAGTCATTCAGAACGACATTTTTCCTTTGCCTTGCCTTGCCTACCTTGCCTTGCCTATGCCTTAAATACCTATTACTGGTTGAATTCACAGTTTGAATGCACTGAATAGGTCTAGTGTTATGTTGTACGTGATAGGATTATGAGCGAGTGGTATAATAGCGAAATTTATTGCAAAAAAATCTTTCGAAAATGTATTTCAAAGGCATCTCTAGTAGAATCTACTTGAATTTGATAGAGCAGAGAGGTATACTCAGACAGTGAAAAAGTAAGAATTAACGAGCTTTTACTCGTGCGTGGGTCGCAAGTATCAAGCACTGCTCTGTGCTTGAGAAAGAAGAGAGAGAAATAAGAAAATATATTACAACGAGAGAAAACCCAAAAAACTCATTCGCCTAATCAGATGACAAAAAACATGTAAATAATTGAAAATGTTTCCTTTGCTTGAGATTCGAACCCACTCATGATTTTAGAAATGCAAGTTGGACGCTTTCCAACTTTAATACAACGGCACCAATGAATACAAATTCTTCTTACATATTTAGGTTAGGAAAGATAGTTATTTATATTTTGTCTATTAGTGAAAATTGCATTTAAATCCATTGCGTAGTTTCACATATTAACCACCCCACAAACCTGCCCCTAGCAACTAATTTCTATTTATCTGTTCATATAATGATTTATCTAAGGCACCTAATAATGCATGGCTAAATACTAGACAAATTCAATTTAAACATTCTAATCAATGACACGATACAGACGAAAACCGTGTTTACTCACAAATATACAAACTGTGCCACCATAATATAGATATACAGAAACTATGTAAAGGGTTAAGTGGAATAGTTAAGGAATTTCCAGTAAAGCATGTACCCAAAACTACTTAGACTATTCACTATTGAGCCAAGATTTTATGTGAAAAGAGACGTTTATTACTAAAGTAATAATGTTAGTTTGATTAAGTTCCACAAGTAAGGGCTGTCGAGTCGAAGTGGCGCGGACGTGAGATGTTTCTGTGTTTGATTTAATATTTTCATTTCCTCCTTTTGGCTGAACGCCCTAATCTCAAGACTACTCTTATTATACTATTTTTGTGTTGGTCCATTTATTAAGAAAAGCTTTAGGCTACATTGCAATATGTAAACAGATGTGACCCACTTGTAAAAGCATTTACCTTGGATATAAGTTGTAAAATAAATAAATAATAATAATAATAAAATATGCATGGCAATACACGTAAATCAGATAGTTAATTATGAAAAAATATCATCTACATATTTTTAATATAATATAATATTAATCGTGACTAGTTATGTATTGTCTATAGAAATTTATTTTTAATAAATTACTATTTTTAAAATTAATTAACGATTATTCTCAGAGTTCGATTTCCCATATTGAATGTAGTAGTTAGTAGACCTAATAGACGCTTAGAATACAATGTAAATACAAATACTTCTTAGGTAATTTTTCTTTTAAATTATAATTTTAGACACTACTTAATATTTTTGTACTTAAGGGCAAATAAAATCACCAACACCCTATAAAATTCCAAAAATATAAATATAATTAAAAAACTGCTACAATATCTTTTTATTAATACCAAATCATATAATTGAACACAAAAACACTCGACTGAAACATTTCATTACAGAATTACCAACAAAGTGAGGGTAGTTTTGGTATAATTGAGTGAAAATATTAGTTCAGCAAGCCGTTGGGCACTCGGGCTAACCTACCGTCTTTGCAGAACAGCCGGAAACTTTCTTACCTGTAAAATAATTATGCTAATATCCCTTTATTTCAAACTACGAACACTGAACAAGGAGCACGTTTAAAACTAAAACTTACACTTTTATTATAGACTTCTTAATTACTGGAGTTGGTTTTAAAAAAAATACTTTGAGCGTTCTTTTCCTTTTAGTTCTCTGGATGAGAATGTTTTAAGACTAGGTCGCTAGCTTAAGATATAAGGTTACATAAAGAAAGAGCAAAACTAGAATTAAGTTATTTAATCTATTGTGGTGCAGTTACTCACTGTAAGCCCGATGGTTGTTGGTTTGATCCCCATTAAGGGAAATACATTATTTTTGATTCTTCTCTCTAGTAATATGGAGTGATGACTGAGATGTCCTAACATTACGTTTTTTCTGCATATCCTGCTATATGCGGGATATAGCGTGAAGCTAAAATAAAGTATTATGAGAGCAAAAAATAATAAAGCATTAATCTATCACAAGAACTTATAGACTTATACGCTATAAGCCCTTAACTCCCTTACTGGCTGCAAAACGCCTTCCCCCTCCAGGTCAGGTTTTCTGTCTCTCCTAAACAAATACAGCAGTTCGATTACGTATTCTACAAGTAATCACTTATGCTGGTCTTGCATTTCGTCCTTCCTGAGTCCTTTCTTCTAAAATCCATTCGTTTTTTTCTAATATCCGAATTGCGTACAAACGGCCATTCAAGTAACCAATTGTCGCTCTTACATACATCATTATAATAAATATATATTTAGATAACTAAAAAAAATGTATTACTAGTGACCAGCTCGCGGCTTCGCCCGCTTAAACTTATAATTTTAGTGTTGATATCGACGTATCTTAGTAGCTTAGTGAAGATGCAGCTTTCTAATGGTGATCGAATTTTTGAAATCGGTCCAGTAGATTTTGTGTGAAAACAATACAAGCATACATACAAAAATAATTTTTTTTCCTGTTTATAAGATAACCATTTTTTCCTTTATGTTAGATACAAAAAGCACGTTTAGTAATAGAAATTGATTTTTTCATAAAGATAGTAAAATTTTGTAAGATTAATCTTAATAATGGACGGTCGAGGTCAAATTCTTTAACGTTTTGTTAATGCGTTATAAAGAAATAAAAGCGAAATATTGTACAAAAATTTTTTGCTATCATATTACTTTATAAAATATAACTACCTTTGTCTGGAATTTATAAAGTTCACTTACAGTTCATTTAAAATTTTTTTTACAGTAAGAATATTGGAATACATTTTGTTACTACCCTGTACGTTACATTTCATCTTTTTACGCTGTGAAGGTTTGTCTACTCTGTCTGTTAACCAATCAGTAATACAGAAGAATTTCATAACTAAATATTTGTATAACTATCTAGATATTTTTGTTTCTTTTCTTTCTTTTCTTAAAGTGGGTTCTGTTTCCCGTATATTGCAGGGTAGGCAGATGGGAATCGAGCCCAAAACCATCCTGCTTATAGTCTGACGCTGCGCCGCTATGGAGCGATAAAAAAATCGGTCAAGTACGAGTTGGACTAGCCCTCTAAAATACGTAATTCTCGATGATAGAAGCTTGGTGATGAAGTAAGCCCCATAAAAGAAGCTTGATTTTTCTATGTTCCAGGGGAATGTAAAACTGAGCATTTGATATTATTTAAAGCTTGACACCTCTACGTCTTAAGATAAACGTTTTGACTGACGAACTACAAAGTGATCTTCTTAGGGCTCAAATTTTGCCTTTTGTATTACTGATCTCTAAGAAAATAAAATATTTTCAATTCAATCAAAAAAATTTCAATAAAAAAAAATAAACATTGAACACGATACAAAAGTATAACTAACACAAGTTTCAAGAATAACAAATATTTAGTACGCGCAACGCAGAATTGTTTCTGACATCTTACAGTTTGAAAGTTGAAAGTTCGATAAAATTCAAAATTTCAGTTAAAAACTTTTACACGGGCAAATGTTATATAATCAATATCGTGAAGGTAGTTTCACTCACTTTATTTGCGCAACTACTATTCTATAGAGTACAGATATACATTTAATTTTAAATTATTTATTATCTCTATAAGAGCAAGAAATATTGAAAAAATCTGATGTTGAATTATACTTATACTATATACCTATACTACATACTTACTATATACTCATACTATATACTATATACTTACAACTATATTGACGCTGATGTTGGGCAGTGGCACAGCATCTGGCTCTCTAATGGACGGTTGTGGGTTCAATTTTCACAAGACCATGCACGGTGTTGCGTTTAACCACTAAATACAAGAAAACGTATAATCTTGAATCCCTGCGAATGCCCAGAAATATGCGAGATACAACATACTAAACTAAAGATCTTATTTGATAAAATAACGTCGCTACTCTTAAACGTTCTTAAAAGAAAATATTACTGAAATGGGAAAAAGAGAATTGTGTAATAATTTGCATTAACTTACTAAAAAGAATTTGTATAATACCTTAATGTTTCACTTGGCATATTTATTTATATATTATATATATATTCGTTTACGACACTTAGGTGGTATTATGGCATTATAGAGACTTGAACTTGGTTGATAGTGCGTTCAAATTCCAAAAAAAATATATATCGACTTGTTTACATAGTATAAAACTTGCGAGGTCATCGTGGCGCAGTGATACAAGGAAACAAATAAAAAAAGATACAACTTTTTTTTCCTTCCTCTGTTGCCAAAAAAGTGCAGTGTTGAGTTCTACGCCATATTTCGAAAATTGTGTAGTAAGTGGAGATCTCTAACCATCTTGCTAAATATACGGGATAAGGCGTGAAGCTAAATAAATGAATAAATAAATCATTCAGGCTTTTAGTAAATTCCCAGTTAAAAATTCTTGCGTTGTGTAAAAGATTCAATCTTACTTCGGTGGGATATGACTTTATTTTATACAATAAGACCGCGTATAACTAAAATAAAAAGCAAGTTATATATCAAAGTACAAAAGGAAAGCTTCAGAAAAGCTTTTTCCTTTTTTAAGAGATATATATTTTTGTTTATCTTTATTTACACATATTCCGCATTTAAGATAGCAGAGAACTTCACTCTGCAATCCTAACTCCTTTCTGCATTTACCAATCGTTATGTAAAATAACGATTCACTCTTTTATATAGCAGAGTAGAAATTTGGCTTAGAAAAGCGTAAATTTTAGGTTTTTTTAACTATTTATTATTATACTTTAACTTACAATTTTTGCTACAAAAAAATACATGTAATTACACATGTAGTCACAATTTAAAATGTACGTTTCATCGAAAACATGAACGTTTTAAATACGCGATAATTGTGAAACGTGAAGCACTGCGGTCAGACGAATTAAGGCTTGACGAGAGTATTACATTACTACAGCTTCAAGCTGTATATTGCATATAGTAGGGTAGACAGAGAGAATCTGGTGTTAAGACACTCTGTTCCTCATATATCGTCAAATTTTTGAGATATTGTATGTTGAGAAACGTAATTTAATGCAGCGCATAGTAATACATTTTAATGAAAAAAAAAAGTGTAACGAACTAGGAGAGAGTGGAGAATGGAATTACTTATCATTAAGTTACTTAGTTCCCACTAAGTATATAAAGTAAAGTAAATAGACTGCGGGTTCAATTCGTTCCTGAGGGAATGAAACATTTAATATCTTCATTTCCTCGCTATGGTAACCCTTCCCAGACACAGCGTGAAGTGATCGAACCCACAACCAGTCGGTTTTATATTCACACTTTGTGCCTTTGCGCCACGACAGGCCTCACAGCTTCAGAATACATTTTCTAAAAATGCTGAGAACTGCTTAGGGGATTATGAGTCCATTTGCCGGACTCTTCTTTCTATTTTGAATATCTAGTCTAATGATTAAACTTTTAATCTTGACTATACATATCGACACATAAAAATTAAGATTTAAATATATTTTTATTTTTTTTGTAGCTTCACATCGCTAGCACAAATAAAATAAAAAAAAAACAGATAGTTAATGGTTAGAATAGCTACTGTTCGCTGGAAGGAAGTGATGGAATCCACCAAATTTATGGCAGCATTCAACCGAAAAAATTTTAACACCAATATTTTACCTTATCTTACCCATGGATGTACAACTTGGCCAATTTCAAAACACTACAGAGATAAGCTCAATATAATAATAATATAATATATTATATTATTATTAAAAGGTACTGACTGATTACTGAAAGGAATATGATATAACACAAAGTAAGACAGTATGAGAAATACAACTATAAGAACTAAAACTCAAGTAACAAACAAGAATAGATCAACTAAAATGGAAGCGTACCGGGCATACACTAAAAAGTAAACAGGGAAAATGGAGCAAATTGTAACCGATTGATATGCAAGATACGGCGTGGAGGAAGACAGCATAGAAAATAGGAAAATAAAATAAAATTAACAGCAGGTCCCCCAACTGGAGAAGGGTTGCTAGGGATGTGAAACAACGGAAAATGTTAGTGAGACCTTCGCCAATAGTATATATAAATATCAGCTTCACGCTGTATCCCACACGTAGCAGGTTAGGCAGAGAGAGCCTAGTTTTAAGACACTCCGCTCCCCATTTTCCGCCTAATCCTGGAGGCATTGCGTGTTGAGTGGCGGAGCTCAACGCTGCTGATATAACTGTAACTAAAATATACTTGTCAACACAAAATGAAGATCAGGAAAACGGATTTCATGTAATTGAAACCTTTATTCCAAAACATAAAAACAAAATGAAAAATTTATATAAAAAAAAATAACAACATTTTTATATACATACCACAATTTAATGTTGACTTAAGTACAGAGTGTGTGAAATTGATAGTCCTTTTCAAGCTAATAACAAATATTCGTTCAAATTCAAGGTTGTAGGGAATCATCAATCAAGCGGCGCTCGGTAACAATTGCCATGATTTATAACTTTGGTATTTGTGTACTGTATATATATATATTAAAAAATAATATATATATATATATATATATAGTATTTTTTTTGGGAAGGTTTTAATAGAAACCTTCGTTTTGTTCCACCACACGTGGAGATGTAGATATTCATCAAAAAAGTTTTTTTATTCTTTGTTTTTCAGTTCAGTTCCCACTCGGAGGAATTAATTATTTTCATTCCTCGCTCTAGTTAAAAAGACAAAGCGCGGTATTGTGTCGGGCCACTTAACATGCAATATCTCAAAAATTGGGCGATGTGTGGGGGGGGAATGGCGTATCTTAAGACTGTATCCCCCCTTCCTCGATATGCGAAATAAAATGTGAAGCAAAATAAAAAGAATTGGATAAAATATCAAGAAACACAACATGCACAAGCAAACTGTAAACGCGAAAAGTTGTGGGTTCGATTCCACTCGAGGAAATTTATTATTATTAAATGAAAGTAATACGTATATAAATATTTATTATTTCCATTGCTTTGCTAGCCAAGAAAAATGCAGAGTTGAGTTGCATCTATCACACCCAACATCCAATGCCTCCAGAATTCGGCGAAAAGTAGGCAACGAAAGTGTCTTAATATTTCAAATCCCATACAAACAAAATTTTCGGTGACGACTAATATTATATTTTTTTAGTTAAAATACATCGCCCACACCTAAATCTTTCAGATTTCTTCTAAACCCCAGATCAACGTTAAAATTTCCCAAAAATTTCTTTAAGCCTATTTCTACTTTATTTTCTTATAAAAATTCGTAAAAACCACCTTGAAGAATTATTCTTTCGTGTTTTTGGTAAATTTCTAGGTAATTTGACGTTTTAATCAAATACATAAACGTGGTGTTTTTTTTTTGAGAAGCTTAAGATATTATAGATATTTATAACATATACAATTATAACGTAAATAGATTCTATCGTTGTTTATTTTTATAAATTTATATTGCTGTCCATCCATTCACCGTTTTTAGGTTTAAGTTACCTCGGGGAATTGGAATGTGTCATATGTCATCACAACTTAGTTATTTCCTTTTGACCACGTGGACGATGTCAAAGTAATAATTATGCGAGACTAAATTTAAACTTTTTACTTTAACTTTTTATTTAATACGTAAAAAAGTTTTTTCAAATTATTTTTTGTTTATTGTTTTGTTAAGGCATTGTGTGTTGAGTGGCAGAACTCAACGCCGTGCTTTGCCTAGACACCATAGCGAAGAAATTGAAATATAAACATAAATATTACACTTCCTGGAGTGGGGATCGAACCCAAAACCGTCGTGTTACAATCACACCTGTGTGCCGCTGCGTCACGCAGACCTCTTGAATTCATAACCGACGTATAAAGCCAGGCACATTGTTTCACATTCAGTTCAAATAACTTTATATTTTATTACATCTAAGCGTGCCAACCGAGCAGACTTAACTAGACCATTGTCACATAAATAGGAGAAGGCACGGTGAAAATTGTACGGCTTATATATTTCTCTACATAGTGACACAATAGGGAATATTCAAGTTCAATCTGATTGTTTTAGGTTTGATTCTATTTGAAGAATAAAAAGTTGTAAGAAGAATAAAATGTCGTGGCACATCAGTGCAGAGTAGTGACTGTAAGTGGGATGTTTGTGGGTTCGATTTTCAATCGGCTAATTGAATATTTATATTTTTGTAAATTTTACTTTAGCAGCAAGAGAAGAGAAGAGAGAGTTGTTGGGAGGGTAACGGAGTGCCTAAGCACTAGGATTCCTTTGCCTCTCCTGATACATGTGATAAAGCGTGAAACTGAAAAAAAATTAAAAAACCTATACATAGAAAAACATGATTAGTCCCACTCTCTACGCCATGAATTAAAATAAAAAAAAAATCCTAACATAACATTCATTATATAGCTATAATAAACTAGATAATAAAATCAACGATCTATACAAGTAAATAAAATAAAATTGTTTAATGTAAGTACATTTTTTATCTCTAAGAAAACGGCAACGAATACGTTATACGTCTATTATTAATATTTCACTCATGTAACAGTACAGTGGTAAGGATTATCAAACATGCAGAATGTAATAATCAGTTTGTATTTTATACTGTTTTCTATGATTGTAATTATTATTTAAAATTCAAACTCTATATAATATACAGTAGAAACTCGATTATCAGGCCTCAGTTATATGGATTCGCGGTTATCCGGACTATCAACCGCAATAACAACAATGTATTCTATCATATTATATTCTAAAATTTGTAAGTACTTAATATAAAATGTTGAAATAATTAATAAATTTCTTAATAAACGTCGATTTTAGTTGATATGCACTTGTTGCTTTTAATAGACATATAACAATTTTGTGCTACGTATGCATAAAACTAGCTTTTCTTTATACATTCATTTATCCGGATTTCCGATTATCCGAATGACTAATGACAACAATTAGTACGGTTAATCGAGTTTCTACCATAATAAGTCGTTACAATGAATTCAATAACGATTCATCAACTCGAAACCACTTTATTGCACAAAGATAAAATGAATACATGCATTTGATAACATTTGTAATTTTAGTACAGTGCAAAGGCGGCCTTATTTATTTGTAAAAACTAATAGTAAGAGAACATTGTTGATTCATTATTGAATTAATCCTTGAAATTAGATAATACCACCTGTAATTAACAAACAAAATGTACAGATAACTAAAACGTAATCCGATAATAATTAACGTAGTGCATATAACATAATTATGTGTACATAATTATATTATAATAAAATCAAATCAGCTTAAAGCTGTATCCCCCACACACCACGGTAGGCAGAGGGAACCTAGTGTTAGGACACTCCGTTCCCCACTTTCCACCTAATTCTAGAGGCATTGCGTGTTGAGGGGCGTAACTCAATGAAGCGCTTTGCCTCAACACCAGAGCGAAGAAATTAAAATATACATTTAAATAAATATTTCTTAATGGAAACAGAATTTCTTAACACTAGGTTCCCTCTACCTACCCCAAAAATACTTATTCTGTCATATTATGTCCCCATCACCGATAATAAAGAAAGAGAAAACCACATAGCAGGGTAGGCATAGAGAACTTCAAAACCCTGCATTGCCCACTTTACATATGAAATAGATTCAACAATTTCTTAAATGACAATTGGTTAAATGAGAATTTCATTCAAAATCGAAACAAATAACAGCTGACACTGGATGGTAAAAAAAATTATGGTAAACAGCCTCCCATACGTGACTCTGTAAAAATATAAAAGGAAAAAGGATAATAAAATGTCTGGTCATTACCTACTTCTGTATATATTATATAAATAAGGACTGATACAGCTAATCATAACGTGATGTCATTTATTACATTATTTCCTCAAGACAAAGATGCAGAGGATCTGTTCTATGTTATTGATTTTGTAGTTCTATTTGAAAGCACAAGTCTGTATACTATACTTGACAGTTGTGGGTTCATTTCTCACTATGGCAAATTAATCGTTTTCATTCCGACTAATTTTCGAGATATTGAGCGATGAGTAGTGCACCTCGATGTCGCGTTTTGTCTTGTTTGCTCTCGCCACAGAGAGAACATGAAGATAAGTTATTCTCTCTAGTGGGAGTCTCCACAACTGTCACATTTACAGATAGATGGCCTTGAAATCAAAATCAAATTAAATAAAAAAAAATTAAATCACATTCACGTTGTATCCCGCACACAGCTAGGTAGGCAGAGGGAAGATGGTGTTAAGATAGTCCGGTCCCCACTTTCCGCCGAAGTCTCGAGGCTTTGCGTATTCAGTAGCGGAACTCAACGCCGCGCTTTGCCTCGGCAGTTCATTGCGTCAAATGGGAATCGAGACTACAACTTCTACGTTGGCTGTCAGATGCTGTGCCGGTGGGCCACAATCGGATCGCCACTATTTTATTGGTATTTCTTGTTATTTTCACGTGTCTAGATTAATATTTTAAGTAGTTAAAGAGAATATGAAATTATACAATTTCATGAATAAACCTACGACTTTTTAACATATTTTCTATCTTTCTTTCTTTTATACTAACAAGCTGAAATTTTGCAACGACGCCATAGTTAGAAAGTATGCATGCAGTCTTAACCTACAATTAGACTAGCAGTCTTCAAAATGTCAGCTTTGTTAAAATGACGTAGGTCTGGGGGCACTGAGATCTTGGTCTATTACTCTTAAAGCGAATAAACTGTTAAAAACAGCACTTAAATCGTTCGAGCGATGGAAGATAAAATGTTGTTATTCACGCTCTCAACGTGAAGACATCGTCTGAGTGAGAACTTTACGTGTCAAAGTTTGTATGAGATATTGTTCTTTATGGACCAATTACCTGTAAACAAGTGTAGATTTTAAAATAAATAAAAATATATACTAAATACTATACTAGTAATTGGCTAGGTCTTGTGGCTGTGAACTTCAACACTTACCTAATAATTATAAATATATCCTACTAATATTATAAATATGAAAATTCCACTTTCATATAACGAAAAGTCTAAACTTTTCCTAGGGTTCCCAGATTCCATGTGCCTATTTTACTGTGTGAACAAGATACCGTGAAAGTATAAAATAAAGACTCGAATGCAACTAAATGCAGTATACGCGTTATAATATATTTTTTGTCCCCATTTCAACATTTAATGTGTCGCACCGCTTTTTACGATTACGTGACTTCGAATAAAGAGGTGTTTTACGCTTTAATTTATTCTGGAATCTCGTATGAAATATTAATATTTGTATTGAAACTGGGCTGTTGTGGTTTTTTTATGTGTATTGAAAATGTTATAATTTTGTTCTTTACAAGTTTTTCAAAAAAAAAAATTGCCAGTGAAGGTTTGCGCTTATCCCGCATGCAAAAGTATAAAACCTAGTGGTAAAACTGTCCGTTCTCAAAGACTGGCCGCTGTTCTGCATGTCATTTAATATATATTAATTCCATACTTAAGTACAAAATTTTGTCTTCAATTATTTACAAGGCTTACATGGTTTTTAGTATTAATAATGCTTCCGAAGGAGATGATGACAGTGAACGTGTTGTTGAAATAGAGTACTTCTAACTCTAAATATAAAATTATATTGTTGACTTTTCATTCATTCGTTTGTTCGTATAAAATACACATTGCGCGTTTTCAGCTTTTTACTTGGCTGGACACGCTAGCGCGCGTCTTGATAAATAGGTTATATTATCACATATTATATAGATGTGTATTATAATTATTTTATTAATTTAATGCATTTTTATGCACTATTTTACAAACAGTCGAGTAATGAAATTGAGAATTCTGCATTTTTCTATACTACAACCGTGCTTAGTTTCACAATCAAATTTGGTCAAATTGGTAAAAGCTTTTGCTTTATTACAATATATACTTTTATTACACGAGTTAAATAAATTTTACATTTTTAAATATAAATTCTTATAAAAAAAAGACCTAACCAAAAAAACTAATATTAAACTATCTCTAGTGTTTATTCAATTGCGTTAAAGTTTTTATTTTATAAAGCAATTTATACAAGTAATGGTAAAACAAACAATTAAATTATCAAGAATTTTCTATTCAATTAAGTTGGAGCTTTGTAAACGTTTTTACGATAAACAATAAGAGAGAACGATGATAAAATAAATAGTCGATGATAAAGATTTGAACTCGGGGACTTTTTCATAACAACGTATGACATATTAAACTACTGTTAAAAAAAAAACATGTTCAATACCTTTGAAAAGCTAAAAAATAGCTAGCAAAAAGTTACCTAGCGTTAAACGCTAAAGGGTTTGTGTCTCGTCATACAACCATTTTTGTGACAGATTGCATGTTGAGAGTATGACTCTCAACCCATGTATTGTAAAAACAAGGGTTAAAAAAAATCATCAAATATATATATAAATTTACCCGAATATTTCTTCAATATACAGCGTGAAGCTGATAAAAAAAACTCAATAAAAAATATATCCAATAGAGTAATTATATTTAATTTACTTTTCTTTTATCGCTTTGTCTTATTATCCAGAGTAAAGAAATTAATATAATTCTTTCCTCCAAGTGGCAATTGAACCTAACTTTAGCATTTAGAGTCAGAAGCTGTGCCACTGGGCCACGAGGGCCAGATATTTTAAGGTTTAAGCGTAGTTTTGGATAGAGTTTATCAATAATTAATCTCTTTAGTACTCAAATTGTAGCTTCACAAGGCATTCCTTTTACGGAACATTCTTTATTGTTAATATATTATACGAAGAATTTTCACTATTATTCTGTTCCAGGTAAAATGTAGAGCACAATATTGCTAAATTTAATAATAATATATTTAAAAGTCTTTTAAATATATAATTATCTATGTATAACATTTCTTTTGTGTTTTAATATCTTGTACGGGCGCAGGCAAAGTATTTCTAGTGTTGAGACACTATTCGCCCTATATAAAATTAGGTGATGTCATTATAAAATATACTAGATAGGACAGATAAATAGAGGCAGGCAGACCTGCTTCTATCTATCTGCCCTTAGCAAAGATATTTTTTAGTTAGCTAATGTTACTTAGTATTTACACGAAAAATCAACATTAATGTATGTATAATTTAACCATTACCTCATTAAAGTTGAATCCGATTTCACTATATATGTACACATCTATAACAAAGTTAGCACACATAGTAAATAATTATTCAAAACATATATCCATCATTATCAATTAAAGGATAATCACGTAAACGACACAACATGTGTTCCATTATTTGAATATAGTTAACAATCTTGATAAGTTCTTGATTGACACAGAAATAATGAAATATACATATGTATATACATACGGACAATGTACATAGTATTTATATATAATGAAAGTTATTATATGAACATAGATAAACAGACATAAACTAAGAAAATAGATTTAATAAGAAAATTACTTTTTTTTAGCTTCTTACCGTATCCCGCACATAGCAGAGTAGGCAGAAGAAACACGGGGACCTAGTGTTAAGACATTTCGTTCCCATCAGGATATATATAACTTCCCATGTTCCTTCTACTTACTATGTGCAGCACACAACGTGAATCAAAATAAATCTTAAGCTCAATACAAAGAAAGTCATCGAAGACGGCTAGTATTTAACAATATCTATATAAACTAATTTATACATATTATGTATACGTTGATTTAAATTCAAAAGAGAATTTTAATCGTTTATTTTCATAATCAATCAAATAAAATAATTAACATCAAAGGTTTTAAATCAACGCAAAAATTTATTTCACCGTAAAAAGGGTACTCCTGAGAATTTTTCATTTTTCTTAAAGAAAATCATTAATTTTCCTGTAAATACACAAAAATAATATACCAATTATTTCAATATTCAATTTTCAATATCTTAGTTCAATTAATACAAAGCGTCTTATTACAATTTAGCGAAAAATGTATTTAAATGAGCGCGACTTAAATACATTTTTTTTTCCTCTCTCACTTCCTTCTTCAAGTGATTTGCTAATTGCTTCTGAAATGTACAACGAATTATTAATGTTTATTTTAGAATCGATAAAAGTTTATTTGAAATATTAATTTTCATTTTTTTTTACTTCACGCTGTATCCCGCATATAACTATAAAATAGAAAGAAGTTAGTGGTAAGACACCCCGTTTCCCATGCATCGTAGAATTTTGAAATATAATAAAAATAAAAGAAATCAGTCAAGTTTTGAAGTCTCGGACAGACGGACAACAAAGGTCCTTTCTTATAAGGGTTCCATATTCCCCTTTTGAGGTACGGGACCCTAAAAATGAACCGATGGCAAGTTAACACGACTCGAAATATAAACGTTATAATTCATCGACGCGGATTATTGTGTTTAATTAATCGAGTTAATTCGCGACATATCGTGGAGCAATTAATAGGTTACTTAATGAAGTGACAAACGAATTAAATGGACGCGTTTTAAAAGTGAATTTATCTTTCCCGATAGGGATGTACTTAATTTTTTTTTGTAATTTATAAGAGTATGACAGAAGAAAACCTAGTGGTGAGACACACCACCGTTAATTTATAATATGTATGCATACAATATAAATTTCAAGAAAAGTTAATATGAAAATTTTGTAACTTCCACACATTTAAAGAGATATCTAAATAATTAAATAAATCTTGGAATTTACATTTCCATAGCCATTATTAACAGTGATAGACAATCCAAATGAAACTAAGTCACAAATCAACATAGATATAGCCCGTCTTACTGGTCGTGTGTTCGACTCCCATTCGGGGAAATGAATTATTTTCATATTCTAGCTTTGGTAACAAGACAAAGCCACTAAATTTAGTTCAATCACCCAACACGAAACGCCTTGTAAATTGGATAAGCACTGAGAGTGACTTAACGTTAGGTTCCCTCTGCCTATCAGCGCGTAAAGTGAAAAAGATAAGTAGAAACATGAAGCCACAAAATACATCTAAATCCCCACAATAAATAAGCAATGAAACATCAGAAATCAATCAAAAAAGAGTATTTTCAGTTATTAAATTTTAAATAAGCAGTCGTCGTCTCGGCGTAACGCTGAGATCAAAGGAACAATAAAAGGCATTTTCTATAATAATACCTCGTCCGTCGACTTTCTGAGATATGAATTTTTATTTTACTTTTATAGGCAGGTTATTGAAAATAGTTGTGCTGTATTAATTATTTTCTTTATTATATGTACAGGTTCAATAAGTATGTATTGTTTCTATTTTTTCAGCTTTAATAAAAAATAGTTTAATTATTATATTTATAAATCAATGTATAATTATGACAATTGCTTAAAAGTATTTTACATTGCGTTACAGTCCCTTATATATATATATATTTTTTAATTATTTATATAATTCAGTATTATTGCTATAAACTATACATATAATTAAAGAAATAATACTGAAATTAAATACCTTATACATAAGTAAGTTGTTATATTAAAAAATTCATATTAGTTTTATCAGACAAAGGCATATCTTGTTCGGTGTCGGCCAGTCTTAACGAGGCTGGCATTGATCGAAATTGTCTCAAGGGATTTTCAATAAGGTCTACAGCTCTGACTATTGTACCACAGTTGGAATAAAATGAATTAAAGATTTACATTGGTCTTATTTTATTTGAAGACTTTAGATATGTTGAGTTACGGAATTAAACGCCGCGTTGTATCTATTGTATATTGTATGTATTAATAAAAAGTTTCATGAGTATGTAGTCTTTTTTATTCAAATCAGGTTAATAAACTGTCCAGGTGTTGTTGTTTTCGGATTAGTATTTTTTTTTAAAACACATAAATAAAGATTATTTGAAGTCAGTCATTATATAATACACGACATTATTTTTATATAATTACCAAGGTCACATAAAGCTAGTTTAGATAACCAAAAATTTTACGTCACAAATATTGTAATTTTATAATATCAGCATCCCTAAATACGGCAGAAATACGTGGTGACATAAAAAAATGAGACTCGAGTGGGTTCTAAGCCCAATCGGGGGAACACTGTTTTCATTCGTTGCTTTAGTAACAAGACACTGTTCCGCCACTCAACACGCAATGTCTCGCAAAATGGGCATTCATTCATCATGGGCAGGGCAGGCATGGGTTCACGGGGGACGGGGTGTTTTCACCATAAATTACCCTTTCCTATCCGGTTATGCGGGATACAGCGTTAGGCTAAAAAATAACGTTATTTTGAATATAATAAAAACATTGTTATATTATGAAAGTTGTATGCGGATTAAAATATAAAAGCACTTCGTTATTAACGCATTTTCAGCTCGTTTCCGATGTCCAGCCATATCCACCGTAAATATATCGAATTTCATAAATAGCTTTTTGTTTTAAACTTTAAAATATTAAAATTAAGCACGTCGTGGTGCAGTAGGACAGCATTTTTTTTAAAGCTTCTTACTATATTCCGCGAATAATAGAATAGACAAAGGGAATCTGGGAACGTAGTGTGATGACACTTCCGTTCCCCATCGAATGGTTTTCCTCGTTATCAAAACGAATTCTTATATATTCATATTAAATATTGCATTCCTCCGAGTGTCAGTTGAATCCACTGCCATTGTATCGCACAGTCGCGCGCTTAGATTCCTGCACCACGACGGTTTTTAAATTTAAGGTACACCAGAAACTACTGCGTATAAAAAACCATACAACGTTCCTTGGCACGCTATCGAATAATACAAGTAATTTATAATAATCTATGCGAAAAATACAATAATCAGTTTTATCAAGGCAATTTTAATTCAATTCCCCAAGTAGAAATTGAATCCACCCACACCTCGCTCATCCATTGTACCGCTGCGCCACGAGCGTCATACTGCTATAATTAAAATCTTTTTAAACAACTTCGAGGTAAAAAGGAACAATTAATACTCAAAGCCCTTCGTTTATTACTAAAATTGGAAACGTATAGAACACAATGCTTATATCTAGACGATAAAAAAAATATAAAAGCATATAGCGAAATATATTAAAGCGATAGATTAATTTCGTCGTGGTAAAGGGAAGTTTGATTGGTCGATGTGATTGGTGGATAGTTCATTTTATCCGACTGTGGCGAAGCTCTAAAGGAGGGTTTTAACCTTAAGACTAGGTTTCCACGTTCCCTCTGTCTACTCTGCTATTTACAGGATACAGTGAGAAGCGACCCAGTTTTATAACAATATAGCTACTACCAACTTAAGATGTTCATTGTCATGTACTAAATTTTAGTTGAATAAATACAAAATATATCTTTTGTCTATTATCAAAGATTTTTAGAGTTCCGGACATCATAAGGTAAATATGTAACCCTTTATTGTGTTACTTTGTTGCCCGTCTGTCCATCTGTTAAAACCATTTATTTTGAAATCGCGTGGATGTATCAAATACAATCTGAAATTAATATTAAATATCGAAAAGTCTATGGAAAAGCAAAAAAAAATAGCTATTTCATAGAAAAAATCATTATAAACTTATATTTGTAGTTCATTTCATAAAAAATGAGTGCATATACCTACAAACTGAAGTTCGTCAATTTTTATAAGTTGTAATTCTCGTAAACTTTAATCTTAAAATTGGTAACGAAGCCTCAGTGGGTGAGTCTAACTCACACATAACTTAGATTGACCCTGTGTCCCCAGCGCGGTAGTCAGAGAGAATGAAGCGCCAAATTCTGCGGTCTCTACGAACCTCTTTCGCATAGTCTCTGTACGATTACAGTGGACGAGGCGACCTCTTTATACATACCCGCCGGGGGGTCTTCATGTTTGTTACGTGACCTTCCTCCAATATCTTTGATACTGTGTTTTTAAAGGTGAACCGAGGTCTCCCTTTAACCCTTTTTTAATATAAAATAATATACATTAAAAAAATTACTCTTCAGATAATGGGTATCCAGGCCACCGGTGTCTATGGCTTCAGAGTGAGAAACTTCCTTACAATACGCGTCGTCTCAAGTAATACCGCCTTCTGCCTCCTTCTGCATCCAACAGCTACGCGATAACCTCATAAGATGTTGATCGAGGCTATTCGTTAATAAGCGGTTAGCTGAAACCGGCTCAATCAAATATATCAAAAATGTTTTAAGAATTATTAATATTATAGATATAATATTAATAATTCTTTAAATGTTATTTACAAGAAGCAAAAAAATATTTCTATCATATATTTTGACAGCGTTCCACTGACACTTATTTTTTTTTTAAGGCAGACATGTTACTTATTATGCTTAAGAAAATCATTTTACATTTTAAATAAATTATTTGTCTAAATAAGTATCAACCCTACTACTTTCTTATAAATTTATATCCACTCCATTATGTTTATTCTTACTACAGCACTCTACGTGTAAACTACAAATGTTATCGATATTTTATTTTAAAGACTGAATAAAAGACGCGTAACGTGCTCCAAAGTATTTTCTGATAGAGCCTCCTCTCGAGATAGGTTTTGAATCTAAAGTATTATTTAAGTATTCATGTCATTTACAAGTGGTACTTGGATCGTTATGATTAAAAAAAAAAAGAATCATTCTTACAACAAATATTATGTAAAAATGATTTCTTTTTTTCAATTTTTATCGATGTTTTTATGTATCCACTCAATGGTCTCTTTTCGTCATGTAGACAAGTACCTAGTTCGATTTGTATCATTTTTTTTCATTGACTAAAGAGAGAACAGAGCTCAAAGTTCCATTTACATTTTATGGCAATTCTTTCACTACTTTTTCAACCTTGGAATCTCGTGATAGGACACCCAGTTCCCATTGAGGCATTTCCGTTCTCGACACCAAATAAATATTTCACTTCCTCGAGAAAGGAACGAACCCATAACCGTCGTTACAGTCACACCCTTGTGCCGCTGCGCCACGATGGCTATAAATAAATTCACCAAAACAAAACCTTGCGAAATCATAAATTATATTTTCTAAATGAAATATAAAATGTAATAAGACTATACTGTGCTCTTAAATTTCATATTACACGTAAAAGGTTCTAGGAATCTCGTATCAGAGCATTCTACGCAGAAACGAAACTGTGATGCATTTTAAATTATTATTTGATGGATTCTAAAGAATATGTTCGGCTGCCAAAATCTGTAATAGACGTCTGGAAAAGGTTTTTTTTTAAACGTGTATTACGAATTGTAATTTCGTAGTAAAAAAATATTTGACCTGGAGTTGGGCTTGTATACTGTAGAGAATTTATCAAAAATACACTGATCAAGTGCCAGTCGGAGTACCGCTTACCGAGAGTTCCGTATCAATTCTAATAGATTGTATTGTATCTCGAACAACAAGTACGCCTTATAAAAGTTGACAGCCTTAAGTTTGTGGGTTTATCCTCTCATTTTGAATGATGAATGAACTACAATTATAAGTTTTTTAGAATTTGTATCTGTGGTATAATTATAAATATGCAATTGTCTGATTTTTGTTTTCCGAATTTATTAATTGTACATACACCGAAAATGCCATATAGGTTTTGACTCGGCGAATTAAATTGGCAAACTTAAGATTGGCGCGAAATTGGAAAAGATTAGATGTGTGCATTCATTTTGAATGAACTAAACAAGAAATTTAAGGTTTTGATGATTTGTCTATGAATTATAAACTTTCACTTTTATGATTTTTTTTTCTTTATTTGAACATTAAGTTTTCACTCCGTTAGGCCGTCGTGGCACAGTGGCACAAGAGTGTCACGCGTAAACGCGACGGTTGTGGGTTCGATTCCTACTCGAGGAAGTGAAATATTGCTTTACGTTTATATTTCCGTTTTTCTTCGTTCTGGTGTCGAGGCAAAGCGCGGCGTTGAGTTCTGCCACTCAACACGCAATGCCTCCAGAATTTGGCAAAAGTGGGAAACGGAGTGTCTTAACACTGAGGTTCCCTCTGCCTACCCTGCTGTATGTGGGATACAGCGTGAAGCTGAAAAAAAAAAGTTCTCACTTCAAGCCAAATTTTATAAATAAAGGTCCTCGAGAAGTCTCCTTTATATATTAGCTTATTATGGTTTGATTACACGGTGTATTTAATACAAAATGCAGCAAAAACAGTGCATAAATGGTCGTATCTTTTTATTGCGTTGTCTTAGAACCTAGATTTTTCCTATAAAAGGAGAAACCTAGATTTTTCTTATAAAAGAAGGGACCGTCCGTATATCTGAATATTTAATATGAATTTCAGTATGATATCTCTCTGCAATTTCGGCATGGTGATGGTCTTGACAGAGACAAGAAACTTGTCCTATAAGGGTTACGTTTTTTTGTTTTTGAGATACGGAACACTAAAAAAATCCGATTGTTAATTGAATCCATGGCCGTCACGCTTACAGTCACGACCTATTGTAAACGTTACGGGTGGGGGTTCTACTATATTATTACGAATTGAAAAAAATATAATTATGTAAGATTCAATGCTTATGGATAACATTTACTATCTATGTTTATCTGCTCAGAATTAACTTGGGAAGTAAGAACTCTTGTTATTTTCATTAGACAAACGTAATGCAAACACATTACACACGTCAAAATAATATGAATATACGCTTGCTGTATTTTACCACAAATATGGAGACAAAAAACTATTATATACAATATCCAAAATACCCCCAGCAATTTTTCTAGTAACAACAACCCTTATACAAAATTTCTGAAAATTAAATAATATAAACTAAAATAACAGTCTAACAAAATCAAACCTACTGCCTTGAAATAAAGACCCTGTAAAGACTATTCTACATAAAAGCTATATTTATTACAGCTATATAGAATTTAATAGAGCATTTACATGTTTATTTGTCCCAGTCCAAGCGTAATGCTTTTAACTTCGTTTCATATATACATACATACATGCATTTGAGTGATAATTTGTAAACAATGAGAAGAAATGAGGATGAAACTATGTTGATGGGAGTGTTTTGAATAGATTTTGTTACATCACTATTTTTCTTATTATTATAATATATTTATTTTTGTTTACGATATATCCCGCATATTATAGCAGGATAGATTAAGAGGGGCGAATCTTAACGGAAAAAAACGTTTAAGTATTAAACTTTGTAGGATTTTCAAAAGTAGTTAAAAATAAAAATGTGGTATGTGTTTATTGCAATCACTTGCCTTATAGACAAATAACTTTCGGCTCCATTCTCTGAGGCATTATGTTGAGTGGCGGAACTTAACGCCGCGTTTAGCTTTGCTAGAGCGATATAAAACCAATTTATTGCCCTAATTGGACATCGTACTCGCATTTGTCGCATGTAGAGACAGTCTGTCTCTATTTTACTTTAGTTTCAAAATGTATTTTTAAATATATTAAAAGCCTCATATTATTAAATCTAACTTCTAAGCGTATTATGAACACGCACTGACCTACTTACTTAAGAGTCACACATTACAATAAATAGTCTATTAACATACGATTTGTATTTCTAAAGCTTCTAAGTCTTTATTAAATAACTAATACACGAGTATAATACGGAAATACACTTAAAATTATTTAAATAACAGTAAGTTTTTCTTTATAATATGAACATCTTTTCTCATATAGACAAAGCGCGGCGTGGAGTAACTTCTTGAACTATTGAGCCTGAAATAGGGAATAGAATGTTTTGACACTATGTTCTCTCTGCCTGTCTGGAAATACCGTGATATCATTCTGACCTTTAATTAAATTAATGTACTTTTAAAATAAACTTTAAACCTAGAACCGTTTATAAAATATACAAAATAATCAAGAAACCCTTTTACCAGACTACGAACTGAAATTCCTTTGCTATCATAAACTTTTGTGGGAGTGCTTCGTCAGCGTCGTTATAAAGAAGGTGACTTGGATATATTAATCTCTGCCATCTCCACCTTACTATTATATTATAGAACAATTTACGAGTTGGCTTTCACAGGTTTGAATATAAGGGTTTTCTACCTAATGTATGTATATATTATATTACAATATGCTTAGTACACACTGATTCCACTGCCCTATAAAATATAATAGTTTTTAAATATGGTTTACCTCAAATTTTATTAAAAGAATAGTCCTTTTGAAAATTTTATTATCATCAGAGTAAATTCAGCTTCACTCTGTATCCCGCACACAACAGGGTAGGCATAGGGAATCTAGTGTTAAGACACTCCGTTCCCCATTTTTCACTGAATTGTTGAGATTTGGAGCAAAGCGCGTCAGTGAGTCGTTACACAATTCACCCGACACCCGAGCGAAGAAATTAGAACATATATTTATATAAATAATTTATTTCTTGGAGTGAGAAACGAACCCACAACAGTCGTGTTTAGAGTCAGACTCTGGCCTGTATAACCAACAGTCATTTCAAGTTTTGTATAGTAACCTTATAACAACAAGCCTTTGTACATCCAAGCTATTTGATGGACGTCCTGTCCACTGGATGTTACTGATCAAAGGGAATACACTAACTTGTATTGTCAAGGGACTCGACTACGTTACATGGAAATGGTTCAAATCTTACTTTCCTGCTCCAGTAAAAGTCGATTGAATTCCACCAATCTACTCGCAAGTTATCAAAAATGCAGCGGTGCGTGGAGAACGGAGTGTCTTGACACTAGGTTTCCCCTACCTAGCCTGCTATATCCGAATTTTGAAACAAAGTTGAAGTTATCTCAAAATTATAAAATATATTTTGTCTTTTTACATCGATTGGACAACATTTAAGTATAAAGATGCTTTCAAATGAGTTGAAAAATAAGCCCCCTTGGACTTACACAGTACTTCTACAAAGGATAGGGATACCTATTCTTATTCTATTCAAGTGAACAGTTTGTTTGATTGAACATCTTAGGAACTACTAGTTCAAATTGAAAAAAAAAATATTGAATAGCCCCTTTATCAAGGAAGGCTATATTATGTCAAGTAAGTTGTTTCGATATACCTGTATTAGTGTTAACCCAGACATATCATACTCTCATACACCTCTTAGTAACTTACATTCGACAATGGGAGTGCAGGTGCAAGTAAAATAAAATAAAATGAATTACCTTAAGTTTACTTTTATTAAAGTAAGCTCTCCCTAGTAAATACAAAAAAAAGAATTCAAAAAACAACATAATTAGTCACTCCATGAAAGGGGTAAAGCAACAAAGTCTTGCAAATAACACATTTTTTACAAACACACAATTGTGTGGGACAATTTGTTTTATTTATAACCCGTAGTGAATAAGAGGAGAGTAAGTTAATGGGTTCTTATTGCGGACAATGGCTAAGTACAAAGCAAAGAAAATATTGCTGGAATGAAGAAATAAATGTATAACTGAGAAATTACATGTTTTTCAAGCTTTAATGAAATTACTTTGACAGATGAAAAAAAAGTTTCGTAGGAGATCCTTCCACTCTTCACGGACTAGCTCACGATCGATTTTTGATTGGTGTTGATGCGTGCTTCTACATCACTTTTGCCCCTTCCAGTTTATCTATCACGCTTCCTAAGTATGTTTCTTTAGTGATAAGATAAGATATAGATCCCATTAAGATACTTCCGTTCCCCACTTTCTACTAAATACTGAAGAAATTGGGTGTTGAATTTCGAAACGCCGCGCTTTGTCTCGTTATATACATGCGATGCGATGCGATTACAACGAGTAAATGAAAACATCAAATATTTATAGAATGAATATAGAAATAATCTAAAATATAGAAAAAAATATATAGAAATAATCGAACTATTATATGTGAAGCACTTAAATTATTTGATAGCTTCGCCGTGTAGTTATACCTCTGTATAACTAAAGATAGTTAACATAAAGTTAAGATAATTTAACAATAAAAGTAGAGAAACAAGATAATGCATAACGTTTCACCAGATTATTTATACCCGAAGAGCAAAATGTGAGAAAATGCAAAAAATATATCATCGAAGTAATAATGGACAGCGATCCGAATTTACAGAATGTCGACAATTTATTATAATTTAGCTAATTTTTCGTATGTATCTCAAATAATTTTGGTACTGTAAACATTTAATAGCAAACTGAGGCTTACATAGATATATGTTATTTTCAAAAATACATCAATTTAAGGTTTTTCTGAGTAAAAGTCAAGTCGACGCATTTCTACGCAGCCACGATCAATATAATCATATTATTTTATATCCAATATCTCTATATGATAGTTGAGTACTTCATCTTGTCCAGCTCTAATGGATCTAGTTGAAAAATGACACTTCACGCGACGCTCGGACGAAACCTTTTCGGGGTCTTACTTGAAAAATGATAATAGTACCTACCTATATACTTGAATTTGTCTAAAATAACTTTGTGTGTTAGAAATTTTTGTTTATTATTTTTAAGAAATATATTATTATGTATTTATTTTATTAGATAATCACAGTTTTCAGCTGAAAAATTCTGTTTTCTGTGTTTCCGTTTCCTGTATGTTCTGAATAGCACTTTTGGCGCTTGACGTCGTCTATGACGAAAAAAATATATTAACCAATTGATACAGAAAAAGCAGGGTTCGCAGATGAAACCGATTGTTAACACATTCGCCTTTCGAAACATTGACTGTTGACGGGATTCAATACTGCACTTTGTCTTGTAAACATACGAAATTAAAATAATTAATCCCGACTGGGAATCGAACATACAACCGTCAAGCTTACAGCCATCAAAGTGCAATTATGAAGACAATTCCTCAAAAAAAAAAACAACAAGAATATCAGTCCTAGTTTCGTAATAAAAATACGTATAATGTTCACCATATATTAAATCCTATAAGTCCCACTTTGTTGAAAAGGAGCTCGACTTAAACATTTATTTTCCTCTAGATATTTTTCTTTGCAGTTTAACACTTGATAAATGACTGAATATTTAGCCATCTTAAATATATAGAGTGGTACGGAATACGAAATTAGTTTAGATATAGAGTGAGTTTTTAGAATTTTTAGAAAGAAAGCGGATTTTAAAGGCCATCGTGGCGCGATGGGACAGCACCTAACTGCAAACGTGATTAATAGTTATCGGTTCAATTCTCATTTGAGGTAATAATTTTATTTAAATTATTTTCATTTACCGCTCTGGTAAATAAAGTGCGGTGCTAACTTCCGCTATTCAACAGACAATGTTTAGGAAATTTGGCGAGATATAGGGAACGCAGTATCTTATATTAGCAATAGGTTTCCTCTACGAACACCGGATGCGGGAAAAAGCGTGAAATTGCATTTTTGATAGATTTTTATTGGAAAATATTGCACGACGAAGGTAGCCCATTCGATTGCAGTATATAATCATTACCGATCCTCTTGCGACTTCGGTCACTTACGTTAAATTTATTGTCATGTTATAGCCAAATTATAAAAAAATATTTTCATAAATTATTAATATATATAAGCCTTATTACTATTAAAAAATCAAAAGGTATGGACCAAGTGTCTATAAATCTAAATACAATCCTTTCAAAAAATCCATAGAGCTACAGTAATACTACAATACTTTAATACTACGTTACTTTAAAGATATAACACAAAAACTTTTAACTATCGACGTCTCTAAGAATTTCTTATATCATTACTCTCCGCGTCTCAAGTTAGACATTACGGGTACGTAACAGGTGTTAAGTTTAAGTTTGCTCTAAATTGCCATAGTTTTAAAGTAATAGATTGGGTGATTCAATTTATCTGTGAAACGTATGGGTTTTTGTGATATTTTTAGAGTTTTTTCTCCGTCTTGACTTTGACTAAATTGTAAGAGATTAGAGAGAGCATTCGGCGGGGAGTAGGGAACGAAAAAGTCTTAATGGGAACGAAGTTTACCACTTGCGGGATACAACGTGAAGTTAAAGAAGAGCCTATCATGGTTGTGTGATGCTTACTGGGTAATATATAAATTTGATTTACCGTTTCGATCACTTTCCTTCCTTGTTAAGACAAGGCGTAGTGTTAAGTTACACTCAACAAGCAGTCTTGAATGCAGGCAGAAAGCGGGAAACGGAGTGTTTTGCCCGTTATATGCTTGATATAGCGTAAATCTATGGAAAGTCTTTGCCTAAAAAAAATCTAATACTATTTAAATATACAACTTACATAGAGAGAACCTACACCGGGTCGCGATTACAGTCACACTTTTGTGCCCCTGCGCTACTACAAGCATATTTAAATATATGAGTACGTTATGCATATTTTAACATCAAAATTGAAAATCTATTTAAATTTCAAAATTGTGTATGAAAACTTGCGCTTAGGTTATATGTTTATGCAAAGCGGATTCGTTCTGTGCTATAACTCCACGTTAGAATAGATTTATACGAGACATTAAGCGTTTAACGTCGACATGTTAGATAATATCTAGACTCTATTATAGAGATCTATTATAAAGCTGAAGAATTTATTAGGTTGACGTCTTAATCTCAGAAACTGCCGTCTTAAATTGAAAATAAAAGTGCGTTGGGTAGTCCATAGTTGTTACAAGGCATACAGTGGCCTGTGGTCAGAGTTTAATTTTAAGCATATGGAACTACCTTCATTCTATTGTACTCCATCTGTTTCTTCGAATTAAACGCCACATATTTTTTTGATAGAGCAGGAGAAATATAAAGTATTATCAACCAGGCACGAATCTCTAGGCGAAACTCAACGTTGCGTTTTTCAACGAGCGAGAAACAAAAAATATTTAATTTTCCTCGAGTGGAAATCGATCGTTTGTGTCCCTGCATTACTTTTGGCTTTTACCAGACTCTATTATGTCAATAACATGACACCGTCGCTACCCTTATATTGGTTGACTTTAACATAATGAATTCATATACGCAATGAGTTCAGTATATGAGAATTTTCTCACGAACACGCATTAAATTAAACAAATTATTCAGAATATATGGGTTTTATTACGAATTTCGCCTATAAATTTTATGACGCGTTATAACGAGATGCCTGCTATGTTGAAAATGTTATTAAAGCTTATATTAAAGTTTAAATAAATGGTTTCGAAATAATTCCGTTATTAATTGTTGGATACCGACATCTATCCAGCCAAAAAGAAAAAAAATGTTTTCACTTTTTATAGATGTAAATATCGTAATAACAAGGAATATTTTGTATTTACAATCTTCACTTTCAATGAAAAATGTCACGTATTTAAAACTACGTTAACATTTAAAAATAATAAAAAAAATCATTCAAGTTTTTTTTTGCTTTTAAAACACCCAGGCTTCCGGTTTTCATACTCACGTGGAAAAACTGTGT
The DNA here is from genome assembly GCA_037355905.1 of Heliconius aoede. Taxonomy (NCBI): domain Eukaryota; kingdom Metazoa; phylum Arthropoda; class Insecta; order Lepidoptera; family Nymphalidae; genus Heliconius; species Heliconius aoede. The sequence continues at coordinate 831,640 of JBAIZZ010000153.1, forward strand.
ATATGTGTTTAACTTTTCTATAAAAATGTGCTTTTCGAGCAAATTGTGACCCATTTTCAGTTGAAACGCTGCGATAATACCGGACATACGTCAGGCCATTATATAAAGTTTTCTATATATGTGTATATATGGGACTTTATATAATATATGTCTTAGTTAGAATATATTTTGTAAGCATCTCCTAAATATACAAAGATATATAGGAGTGTTTCCTGTGTTTCCTGAGAAATCATTTTTGAAATAAGAAACATACTATATAATCATAATAGCTTTTTTTAAAAATTACACCATTGTTACTGGCTAAATTAGCTTGGTTTTGTAAAAGCAACTGCAATTACGACGTTGGTGACTTAGAACTTATGAGGAATTAATTATATTCATGTAACTGCTCTGGCCAAATAAAAAGCAGCGTAAATTTCCGCCACTGAACACACAGTGTCTCGAAAAGTGTTGTTAAGAATGAAACGACGTCGGTCTGCCTGCTTCTGCAAGTCAAGAAATAAGTTGTCAAGTTGTCAAGTTGTCAGCGAATGAAAATAAAGTATTCGACGTGTTAAAGGCATGCGTCATTTTTTAATCCATTTGACACCCTTCACACCTTTCCTTAAAAAGTGTTAAATGTTTTTATAATGTGTTTCATCTAATTCGTAGCATATTTTTCAGTTACATTTTGTGTTGTTGTCAATCACCAGCTTCGCGTAAGGTCTTTTTCTTTCACTGGGAAATGATAATGCGCAGACCGCTCATACGTATTACGGATGGGCGGTACTATGGGACTCGCCGGCGAAACTGATCCTATCGATTAAAATAAAAAAAATATAATTAAAATTACTATTCAGCGTAGAATGCTGAATTTTGGCAAATAAAGAAAAAGAGAAAAGAAAAGAAAAGTAGTATTTTTGTACTACCACAATATCCTTTTAATATTCTTTTTATTTTAGCAGATGGAATGGAACGCCAAACGCTGTGCATATCTCTTTCATCTCGTCCACTGCCATCAACCTCATGCCCTTCTTCTCATGCTTAGTATCATAGACACTTCTCACACTTTGCTTTCAAAGGTCAAACTAGATATGCCTCTGCCTCTCTTACCATTCACCCTTCCTTAATAAATCTTTTTTTCTATTCTATCTAAACTGACTCCACATATAAAAAAAATATATATTTTATCATAGATATAAATGTAAGTACAAAATTAATTTTATTCTTCCTCCCTGGAGTACAATACTAGAAAGCCGTATTTTAATCAAAGCTGTAAAGAGAATAAATCTTGGCAAACACCATCTAACTTTTTGGTAACAAAAGACGTGAGACGCGCAAATTGGTTATAGCCTACGGTTATAAAGTTTTACAAGTGACAAATATGTGTGTGAGGACGTCGTAGTACAATAGAATAGAGACTGACAGTAAACGCACCGAAGTGGATTTAATTCCTGTTCAGGGGAATGAAATATTTTCATTTTCTCACACTTGTAACTGGGTACACCCTGTTGTATGTCGAATACAGTATAAAACCAATAAAAATATGTTTTAAGCAAATCGTTTCCCATGCACCGCCCCACCACTGCCGCGATTTTGAAGATTGTATGTAGAGTAGCGGAACTCAACGCTGCGCTATGTCTTGTTCAAGCACGAGGAAAAGGAGCGTCTAGGGGTTCGATTGCCTCGACTGGCAATTGAAGCCCCAGACGCAGTGTGACGCTGTGCCGCGACGCTACGAGGGCCTCACGAATAATGATGTGAACGCAACACACGCAAACTTTTAAACTTAATATGTTAAATATTTTTTATAGGACAAGTCTGTATCCCGCATATAGCAGGATAGGTAAAGGGAACCTGGCAACTTAGGTTTAATCTGTTTATCCTACTATATGCGGGACACAGTGTGAAGCTACAAAAATAAAGAATAGAGTCCGACATTGAGTCCAGTAATATAATACTGGTGTACATAATCTAGGTAGGTTGCCTTCATAAAGAGAGAGATCATTAAAGCCTGAATTCTGAAACTAGCGCAGTTGAATGGTGACCTAACCCCTTTTCACTTTATTGAATTTTTAAATTATCTGCATTATTTTCTTGTTTAATGAGTTTAAATGTTTGTCAGCACGCTTTTTACGTATAGCGTATTTTGTAATAATACAAGGGCATTTATCGTTTAAATAAAATAAATCAGTATCACGCTGTCCCGCACACGGCAGGGTAGGCAGAAGGAACCTAGTGCTAAGATACTCCATTCCCCACTTTCTGCCGAATTCTGGAGGCATTGCGTGAGTGGCAGAACTCAACGCCGTTCTTTGCCTCGACACCAGAGCGTATAAGTAGAAATATAAATTTAAATATATATTTCATCTCCTCGAGTGGGGATCGAACCCACTACCAGTCACAGTTTGTGCCCCTGCACCAGGACTGGCCCTGACTTACAGCGTTTAAATAAAATATTTTTAATAACAATTTTATAAAATATTTTTTTTAAAAACAAGCTTATATTTAAAAGTAAATATTGCACTAAAGTTAAAATATTTTTTTTATGACATGGTAAAAACTTGTATCACACGAGAAATTTATTCGTTTTTAATTCTTTTTTTTTTATATGCGCTACAAGCTCTTATAATTTAATGAAATCATTATTTTTCTTTTAGTTCAATTTACCTTTTGAATAAATAAAAGCTTGTTTAAAAGAATATTTTTTAATTAACATTTTTTTTTATTTTTTTATTTTTCGTCGCAATCTCTTCATTTATATTAAAGCATCATTATTGCAAGTTGTTTTACCGGTCTATCTCCATCTTCACGTGCTCAATATAATTTAACAGAGAGTGCTTGCCAGAACTAATCAGACGAGTCCAACCCCAACCTGTCTGTCTTCCGTAGTATAGAAGTATCTTAGACCCACCTTCCGGCTCCATCTTTAGATTAGAAAAATGTTGTACCAGAGTACTCGCCAAGATATGTCAAACAACCTGTTATTTTGTTACAGCAACACCAATAGTGATTATAAATAAATGTTTTATTGACACCAATACTGAAGTCGTAAACGAAATTCCAGTTCAATCGGGCACTAACGAGTGGGTCAAATTGAGCTTACGAGATTTCATATACGCTAACGCACATATTGTTACAGCAAGTTAACCTTTAAGTACTGACGTTCAATTTTTGTAACGTTAGTATCGACGTGGGGTCTGTGAGAGGCTGATTATATAATACAGTTTTTTTAAAGAAAAGTATGAGTTATGTTTTTGTCCTTGAATAATGATAAAAAGTAAAGAACTTAAAGAAAAAATAAGCATAGGAAGAAAAACAATTTAATTAAATATATGAAAATAACACTGTATTAAAATATTTGTCGTGAATTTCGGGAAAATTCAGTCTGTTCAATAAAAATACTAGAACACGATGAATACTCCTTTTAATATAGAATACCAAAAAAATTGTAGGAACATAAACTTCATGATAAAAAAGGTCCAGTTACACCTTAAATACAAAGCACAGTCAGTTTACACTTTTTCGCGCACTGCAAGCAAACATAATTTTTGCATGAACATCACCTATTTTATTATCGTAAGTCCCAGTTGTATTTAATGTTTATAATATTTTATGTGAAACAGCATTCGAATCTTGGTCCAAAATGACTTGTAGACATCAACTAAGTGGGCTAAGCATGTTAGCTATATGTTTTCCATGGAGGCCAGTGCCACGTGTGGACAGTGCTACGATGGTCTCTCAATTAAATATTATGCTAACATTAAACATGTTTATTTATCATCAACTGTCCCAATTAAACCTCAATACACAAGTGACATTTACAACGAATGAATAAATAATGACTTGACTGTAATAGTTTCGTTTTGCAGTAATAACTACTTATTAAGCCACCTCTACCTATTATTTACTCTGTATGTTTAAGTGAAACTTAAATGTATTGAAAATTTCATAAGCTGTTATATTAGAATATGTTTGAAACCTATTTAATTTACATTTAATAATATAAATTCATTCATTTAATAAAATAATCATTTATTTAAAAATATATATCTATATTTCTATATTTATAACTGTACCAAATATTATACAATTTATTTGGTTGAATGTGACAATCTCATGAATTAGTGATTGGAATTGAAAAAAATAATAATTACATTAATTTTTGAAAAAAATCCGCAAAGGCGTATGGAATGGATGTGGAAAGCCACATCCATCTCGTATCTTCCATCTCTGCTGAACATACTTCCCGGATATACCACGTCATTCACTTGTCCTAATATCTTAACATTTACACTGATCTTGGATTTCGTCCTTTCTTCATCTCTTTCAAAAACCAGAAATATATATCATCATGCTCTGACAAATATGAGTGGGCTAATAAATAAAACTATAGTAGAAACGGCGTACGTGCCAACATATTTGATCACGCGGCGAGGCCCAAGTAAAACATTGTCTCTATAGATATATAAGTTTCATCTGTTACAAGCCGAGTTTAGAGTAAGTGTATATTGTATCCCATATATAGTATATAGAGTAGGCAAAGAGAACTTAGGGCGCTTTACTGTATACCCAGAGTATCTTTTACAATAAATAATTTATATTTGTTGAAAAAGACACGCTGTGCCTCAAAATTATTAAAATTATCCTCCAATTTGTTGTTTTGTAAAGCTAAAACCTTTTTGATTTCAATATTCTTTCCACCAAATCATCTTATAAATATAATATCTGAGTAAGTCAAAGGTTAACAAAAGTATTATCTTCTTAGTAGAATTTTTATTACCGTAAGTCCCTTTAGGGACTGACGATACTGACAGATAGATATTGCTTATATTGATGAAACTGTTTTCCAAAACACTCGTTTATTAAATATGTTTTTAACATATAATATAACCTTTACATGCCACGATTGTGGGTTCTAATCCTAATCGGGGGAATGAATTAAATCCCGTCACTCTTGAAAATGAGGAATTGTGTGTGGGGAACGGAGTGTCTCAATACTATATCCCACCTATCCCGGGATACCTTTCTAAAGAGATATTTAATTTTATCCATTTTGTTAAATAAATATACAACACCGAAATTACACCTGCTAATTACAAGGGACCTTTGAAAGGCTCATGAAGAATGAATGTGAGTATGTACGTTTAAATGTTATGCGGTGAAAATATTTCGCCGTGTGAATTTTAGGCTTTAATTTACTGTTGTTTGATGGCGTGTTAAATAATGTAAGAGATAGGTAGGTAGCGTCTGACTAAACACGTAACATGGCAAGGGGTTCGATTTCCATTTGGGAGAGTGATTATATGTAAGTTAATTATATATTTATTATTTTCTTAAAATGTGGGAATGATTCCCACATTTTGATAAAATAATAGGTGCAGCAAAGTCCCGAATTTAGGCGGAAATTGGAGAGAGATTTCACTTTACACAAGAATCTCTCTGCTGTACCTGGAATAAAGCGTGAAGGATTAATATAAAACGATTGTTATTTCAACACTTATTTAATATAAAATAATTTATATTACTTAAAAAGTTATTCCATCGTTGCACAGAATCACAAACGTATGATTATAAGCACGAAGGTTGTGTGTTGACACAATGCCTCGAGAGTTTGACGGAAAGTATCTTAATGGGAACGACATGTCTTAACACTTGGTTCTCAGATTCTCTCTGCCTACTGTAAGTGAAACAAAAAATGTATTTAAAAGTGTTAAATAAGTAACTACACTTTAAAGGAGGATATTTGTTTATAGTGCGAGCAACGGTTGTTGGCTTGATTCTTACATAAGGCAACGAATTATTTTAATTTTCCCTCTTTGGCAAGACAAAGCGCGGCGTTGAGTTCCGCCACTTGACACGCAATCTCTTGAATTCGGCTGGGAATTGCGAAGCAAAGTATCTCGCAACTATACTCCTATTGCTTAGCTAACTTTACTTTTTTATATTTTTTTAATAAAATTGGAAAATAATTAAATTTATAAAGAAAATTAATTCAAAATCAGCTTCACGCTGTATCCCGCACACAACAGGGTAAGCAAAAGGAACCTATTGTTAACCTTGGTGCCAGAGCGAAGAAATGGAAATATTAATAAATAATAATTCATTCCTTCGAGTGGACATCGAACCCACAGCCGTCGCGTTACAATCACACCGTTGAGCCCACGACGGCCTCAGACTACTTAGAGATTCCTAGAAAAAATATATAAAATACTATTAAGAAGAACACGCTAAGTACGTTGAACGTTAGAGGACTACAAATGAGAAGAAGTCTATCTATTAACCACTTAGCTATTCGCTTAATTAATGGGTGGCTGTACAAATGTTTATATTGTTTACTTTAATTACTTATACAGTGCCAAATTAGTCATAAATTCCATTAAATTTTATTTATTATTTCTTTATTGCACACAATTGATAGACATATACACAAAAAAGGGCTGAAAGCTGTTTTTAGGTCCACGCTATATATAAGAGTAAGCAGAGGGCACTTAACTTGGAAGACAGTTCCATTCCCCATGGATCCACAATTCAAGAGACATTGTGTGTAAAGCTGCGTAACTCAACACTGTTCTGTGTTTTATTACGAAAGCGAGGAAAATATAAATAACATTATACGTAGCAGATATTGAACCTATCAATATACATAATAATATGATAAAGCTAAATTATGAATGCAATATCAGAATGTCGTATGAAAATTTATATGGCTGATATAAAGTAAATATTGTCTCGGTATATTTTAAACTTGATATTGTTTTAATATTTGGTTTCGTTTATGTGTATTCATTATTGTTTAAATAAAGCTCAAATAGGTATATGAAATTATACATCAGCTTCAGGCCAAACGTGGCGCATGATCAGGTTGTGGATTCGATTCCCACTCGAGATAATGGAATATTAATAATATATTATAATATTGTATTATTTTATAATAAGACTATAAATCAACCTCACTTTTTTAGAAAATTTCAGTTTTCCGCGTTAATCTTACGAAGACCGTGTAGTTTACAAAGACCCTTCTAACGTTACGACTTCAAGCGGTCCCCGTCTTAATAATGTATGGTGAAACCGGATTCGTTCTTTATTAGACTGCCTTTTACTAACCAAACTGGAATTTATAGTTTCAACTAAACAGCTAGTGAGTAACGCTTGGGTTTGATTGTTTATGATCAATGCAAGAGGTATTTTGCAGAAATGGCTGCTTATATAAGTTTTTGATTTACTTTTTGCTTTAAAAATATTTAATAAAATAACAGTATATGTATAGTATAAATTATTTTTTAAAGCTAAAGAAGCCAAGTGCCAAGATTCAAGACACTCCCTTCTCTATTCCATCTAATTTTCAGGGCATTGCGTTTTGAATGGCTAAATTTTATGTCGTAATTTCTTTTGTTACCATTGAACCTACAAACAGATGCTGAGCCACTGCACAATTCTCTATACTACTACTTTGGTTGAGAACACGACGAAATATCTAATTTTTATATGATTATTTCTACATTTATATAGAAACTGTAGCACAGGCTACATTTCTAAACAAGCGACCACCGGAAGTGTTAAAACTGAATGAAAAATTCATCCAACGTAAAAAATTGTAAATTCAAATTGACTATATATGTATATTTGTTCGCTCTAGCTGTAGGGCATCGTAATTAAATAGTGAACAATGAAATTGTGAATAGAACATACAGACAGAACATAGCGACGCTTCACATGACCTGAATTCCATTTTTTTTTTTCAGCTTCACGCTGTGTCCCGAATATGGCAAGTCCGTTCTCCACTTTCAACCTAATTATCGAGCACGAGAAAATACATTTTATTCATCACCCGTGTGGACATCGAACTCACAACCGTCCTGTTTACTATCAAACTTTGTACCACGGCGCTTCATAATTTTCTTTTTTGAGACATTGTGTATTGAGTGGCGGAAATCAACGCCGCGCTTGCCAAAGCGGCGAAATTAAAATAAATACAACATTAGGATAAGAATAATTTAAATATAAGTGGGGAGTGTGAGAAACGAGTCATCATCTACATTCAGACGCTGCTGTGTGATTAGAGCGAAGTAAGATTAATGGATAACTGAGTCAGCTCAATTTTTCATTTGTTTAGTTGTTTATTTAAGGAATACGTATTTGCATCAAATAACATGAAGTTATTAAAATATGTCAGCATAAAAACAATCGCACTAGCACAGCAATAAACTTTAAACTCGACGGTTGTGGGTATTTATAAGGCTTTATTAGGCGTCTCAACTGACCTCGTGAAACTTAATACTATATTTTATTTATCGCGGGAATATATATATTTTTTATTCTCTAAAGTTAATATTTAAAATATATTAATACAAATTCTTCAGCGACTGAGTGACGCGGGAAATTATGAAATATGGCATGCCATATTTATGGCGAAGGGATGCATTAAGAATCCCTATACTTTTTATTTAGACATTGTTTATTGAGAGAGATATTTTCTAAATTCAGGAGATTTTTCTATTAACGGAGTAACGGTATATAATTAGTCTCATATATTTATATAAGTGTCTGAATGGGAACGCAGTGCCTTAATACTGGGTTCCCAAATTCCCTCTGCCTACCCTGCTACGTGCGAGGTACAGCGTGAAGCTAAACATATATAACAATAACCTCATTAAAAATCATCAAAAAAAGAAAAAATAAAACAAAATTATCATCAAATTCATGTAATTAACAAAGCTAAAACAATTCCCTCTCAATAATAATTAATTGAGGAAAATGCTATTAAATTTCTTAAGGAAGTTTGATGAATTCTTACAAAACTCTAATAAATAGAGCAATAATTTAGTATTTCGTCAACCGCTTAATACAAAATTTTATTTCAGCGTTATTATATTTTTATCTTTATGTGTTTCCTATTTTCTTTCAGTTTTTTTTTAAATCCATTTTTTTAATGACATTTATTGTAATGATTGAACCTACGACCATCGCTTATACACATTATATATATACATACATGCATACACATCTGAAGCATTCTTTCAACATCTCTAAGCCACATGGCGAGGTTTTCTCAAAAAAAGAAACTGAATAATGAAAAATAGTAAGAAATGTGATGATTTTTTTCTTCTCAATTTTGTGAAAAGGTGAACATAAAAGGTTTGTGGGCACTTGCTAACTGTAGAGTCTTTAGACCGCCCTCGCCTTTTGTAAACGTAATAATGACACAAACAAAAATGCAAATATAAACACCGTGTGGAGCTCTGCAGCGAAATTGCAGTGTTAGAGTATGTTTTAAATTGTTACTTTTAGTTCATAAAACAGAATCATTACAATGGAGCGCCTACGATACTGGCAAACCTATACTATATTATTTTGTATAGCTTCTTCCAATATCGTGGACACTCTACTTTTAATATTAATTAGAATTTCCTCCGTTTTCCACCTGTTCTGTCATGCAGCACTTAAATTACAATATATTTCAAAATATAGATGTCGCAAGCCAAATATGTATAATACTAATGTATGTACTATGTATAATAATTTTGGTATAAAGGTGTGACTGTAACATGACGATTGTGGGTTCGATCCCCATTTGAGAGAATTAATTATTATTTCTTTTTATTTTCATTTCTTCCATCTGGCGCTATGGTAACAATCCCGGCATTGAGTTCCGTCACGCAACAAAAATGTATCTAAATATATTAAAAATGTGTATATTAAAACTATTTATTATTTATTTATTAATTAAAACTATTATCTCATGTAACCAATATATATATATAAATTATTTTGATACAGAATTTCGATAGATAACCACTTATCTAAATTGCCATAACGTGACGTTTACAGTCATAAATATTGATGCGTTCACAAATTTCTAACATTAAAATTTTCATAGTCATTATGCGATGCATTAAACTATTATATATAATAGTTCAATGCTTAGCAGTAACAGTTGTGGGTTCGTTCCCATCTGAGGGAATCCCTAAATTTTCCCATTCTCAATTTCCCATTTGGAGGAATGAAATATCTAATAATTTCATTTGCTCGATCAGATTACTACGCTAAAGCACAGCGTTAAGTTCCACTACTCAACTCGCAATGCTTCAAGAATACGGGGGAAAGAGGGAAACGAAAGTACTTTAATTGATGGAACGGAGTCTCTTAACGTACGTGACGTAAAGTGGACAGGATGAAAATGGTGTCGAAATCTTACATTGTCCACTTTCCACCCAAAAATTAATTTGAAATTATCAATAAACGGAAAGTATACTGCTAAGCTTTAGCAGTATATTAAAGCTCCTCATAAAATTTTCTATTTTTGTTGTCATAAAAAGTTTCTTGAAGGTCTTTCACATTTAACCTTACTCATCATATCAAATTCCTGACCTTCTTCACAATAGACAAGGTGAAATAAAAACACAATAACAATTTAGTAATTCAATTAAGGTAAAATTGAGGCCGTCGTCGGGGCGCAGGACCACAAGGCAAGGTTCCCAGGTTTCAGGGCGTATCTTACATGAAGCTTAAAAAAGAAAAAATGTTTTTCAGAAAAAGTAAATGTGGGCTCGAACAGACACTGTTTCACTGAGCGACGATGGTTTGCACAGATTTTTTTTATTAAAGTCTAAAAGAAATTGATTTTTTTAATAAATTATAATGTTAAATAAAAATTTGGAAACCATACTGATTAATCACTATCACTATGCGGAAATAAGAAATAGAATACGCAAAAGGTTGAATTAAAATTTTAAACAATGTTGAAACATAATATTATGTTAAGCTCAAAAGTCGTATATGACAAAGACTTAAAAGCCCTTGACCACTGTAGACTTTCAAAAGCTCCTTGTGTTGATAAAGTGATGATAAATAATGGTTTCTATTACAACAAAATGTATATATATTTATTTGTATATGAATAATTTTCGTCGTCGCCGCCGCCGATAAAGTCCGTCGTGGTGCAGTGGCACAAGGGTGTCGTGCGTAAACGCACGGTTCTGGGTTCGATTCCCACTCGAGGAAGTAAAATATTTCTTTACGTTTATATTTCCATTTTTCTTCGCTCTGGTGTCGAGGCAAAGCGCAGCGTTGAGTTCTGCCACTCAACACGCATTGCCTCCAGAATTCGGCAGAAAGTGGGGAACGGAGTGTCTTAACACCGAGGTTCCCCCTGTCTACCCTGCTGTGTGCGGGATAAATCGTGAAGCTGAAAAAATATATATATTTGAGTGTCACGTGTTGCGTAGCGAAACTCAACGCTGCAAGTTTACAACTTTCCCCTTTTTTTTCTTCTTACATAGCAATATATCGCTTGTAGAACCTCACCTACCCATATATATTACTATAAATACTAACATAATTATAAAGATAAAAACAGAAACAATAAAAATATTTAGGCAAAGCTACCGCTGTAAACATTGTAACTGAGTTCTTTCGTTGTAAAATATTATGCATTCGCAAAAACGGCTTACAAAATTTTAACGGCTCTTTCATGACCTCTCAGTACACTGGGTTGGATTAATAAAATTATTATGACCTCTTAAATTAATTTGGCGTATATATTAATGTTTTATTGTAAAATCAATTTTGTTGTGACGCAATTATGACTAAGCTGACTCTATGTAAAGGTTATTGGTTCAAACCTTTTAGACGAAAGAAAATCGTGCGAAATTATATGAAGAGTGGCGTTTCATATTTAAAAAAATAACATTAATAAAAGACAAAGAGGGAGAGAATGGAGAAAAGAGTTTTTATTAAATTTCTAGTTTAAAACAAAACTGATAGATCGATATTTAATCTCATTTACTTCACACAATAAAGTGAAAGCAGAGAGATACTTCATGCTACAAAACTCCGTTCCATTTTTTCGGACAACAAAGTCCATTTTTTTCCTTTTATATTCTGAAACCTAAAAATTAAGTAATTTGTATTAAAAAGGCACATTTAAGGGTTAAAAGAAATAGAAATTATTCCAAGCAGGTTCAGTCTCAGTTCCCGAAGGAACGACGAAGACATTATGCAAATTGTATATTGACGGGCGCTAGTAGAAGCCAATTTAATAGGGACAGTTACTTTTTATGAAGAAATGTTTTAAAAATCATAAGATTAACTTTTTGATTTATGTTATAAAGTCTACCGTACTTACACTCACACTTAGAGAGCGGTTTGCTCTCGTAAAGAGTGGCGGTACGTATCACTGCACGTGATATCTCGAATTCGAGTGAAAAGTAGCTTTAAAATTACCACACACATAAAACCTAGTGTGACCTAGACACTCCTCGACACACCGTTCCTCATTTTCCATAGAAAAAATAATCACTTAATAAATATAAGAAAAACTCCAAGTCATTTTACAACATGTTACTTTACTGCTAATATTTAAAAAAATGCAAAGTAAACTCACTTTATATGTATAACTTGAGTTAATAAGCGTAGTTTTCATACGAGTTAAGAAAATTTTTCTTTTTTAAATTTATTTATTACTTCAAGAAAAACGTTATTATGAGTTTTAAGTAGCTTTACATAGTTATCGAAAAGTAAAATATTTTTTATTTTCTTACTCTGGTAACAAGATGGAGCACGGCATAGAGCTACACCATGTTTAAAAAATTCGGCAGTAAATGTAGAATGGAATGTCTCGTTAAACTAAATTCCCTCAGCCTACCCTGTTATATGCAGGATATTAATTTTTGACGAATATTTTTAGTACAGAGTTGTAATCTATATGATTAAATTATTTCAGGCTAAAATGAGTGGAATAGAGAACCAAAGTGCCTGAAACCTTAGAAACCTTAAGTGCCTGGCCAAATTCACCTCCTCGCTTTTTAATATACTTACGCCTATAATACATAAAGTTACAACGAAAATTTAATTACTCAAAAATATATAGTGAAATGAAAACAGAGTAAATTACGGTAGGATTCCAACTGTAAATTAGATTAATATACGAAATTAAATCTTTCCTAATAAAATTGTGAAGGGATCAAAGGCTAGATATTCAAATATGTTTTTGCGGACTAGCTCGAATGCGGTTTATTAATGACTAGTGGTCTGTCCGCGGCTTCGCCCGCTTAAACCTTACGATTATATAACATGTTTGGTATTTTTTTATGTATTGGAGAGTAGCTACTTGGTTTTAACCACGTCAATCCTGATCCTGCCGGAATTCCGAAAAAAAAGTAGCTTATATACTTTTCCACTATCATCTAGAATAAGTCCCATTAAATTTGGTGCTGCTGTTCAGAAGGTGGAGTGGTAGTCCGGACAGACACAAGTATCTATATTTATTGTACACTAAAAATGAATTTTGAATGATTCTGGCATCCAAAGTATTACAAAAATAGTGCTATATGTGACGCTAACAGAGGGTTTTCAAAAGACTAGATCAGAAAGAGATTAATTATTTTTAGCTATATAATAAACGAAAACCTCTGCTCTCTACCTCCTTAAACGAGACACAGCGTCGTAACTGCGCGTTGAGTTCCGAAACTAAACGCCGCATTTTGTCTACCAGAGCAGTGAAATGATTTAGATATAATTACTTCCCCAAGTGAGAATCGAGTTTAACTTTTCTTTCACATACTCATAGCTGATACGGAGCTATTTTAAAAATTAATTTCAAATTTCAAAATATAAATTACTATCATGTTAAATTAAAATATTAAATGAAAACAAAGTTAATTTTGTTAACTTTAACAAGAAGAGTTGTACATTAAACAAAGAAGTCTTAGTAAGTATAATGTTTGAGCTTTTATTATTTATGAAGCGCACTTAATTGTATTTTATATTTATGTTTATATTTATTTAATAAAATACAATTTTCTTTACCTCAATACCAAAGAAAATTGTTTTCTGTTAG
>JBAIZZ010000153.1:845468-973356 GCA_037355905.1 Heliconius aoede
TTTTAAAAACAAAAAGAAAACAGAACAGATATTTGTGGAAGTTACTCTTAGAACGAATTTATTGGTTTAGTTATTGCATTCTGCGAGTCAAGCCAAGGCTTTTGGCGAATGGAATCTTATTACGCGCTTTATTTCAATATAAAGATACATATATATATAAAAAAAATTCACGCCAAATAAAAATCAAATTTATATATTTTAATGAAACTTTTATTGAGAATGCATTAGAAAAGTGAGAAAGAAATGAAGTTAAGAATTGAATGATTTATGAAAGTTGACTGAAATACAATTTTTTTCTTTCTTATAAGTTACTTGTTATTTTAAGAGATAGGTAGAATACTGAAGGCATTTTGTTATGAATGACTAAACTCAACGCCACTCTTAAAAATATAAAATATTTCATTTTCTCGAGTGGGAATCGAACCGACAACCTGGCACGTTTACAGTCGCACGCATGTGTCGACACCTGCGTCATGATTGTATGTTGATAATAAAAATATTTTCCAGTACAAATTATAAATCATATAATAATTAAATTGTGTAAGAAAAAGCCTATTACCGTGCACTTGAAGTTGTTAACAAGTGAATCTCAAGCGTTAAATGCAGCAGTGCGGCGTATCTTTAGTTTTTGCTCCTTTAAATTCAACGTGTATTTAATTTAATAACAAAGGAGATATTCGTTTTAACTTTTTAGAATTACTCGTCATGAAATATTGTAATTATTAAAGGGAAATTAAGTGTATTGGTTTTTTTCTTTTGCAAATAAATAACTTTTTAACCGATTTCAAAATGTAGAAGGTTCTCAATTCTGTTGGCATCTTTTTTTTTATGTATGTACACCGATTACGTTGAGGTTTCTGAACCGATTTACTTGATATCCATTTGGCCTCAAAAGTTTTATTCAGTTTTTAGCCTATTTGTTTTTATTCTATAAGCAATTTTGTTAACTTGGACGATGCAAGTGTCTAAATACTTTGCATATTACACAGATTACTTAAAGAGTTTTGATCCGATTTGCGTTATTCTTTTTTGATCGATGGAAGCTACTTGTCATTTCATCCCCTAAAAATTTATTAAGTTTGACTTATTAGTTTGAATTTTTATGTACCCTTTTTGTTTACTTGGACGAGGTAATTCTTATTATACTTCGTGTACAGTTTTATTTAGATGTTATCAGTTGAGTTTACTTTATTTAGTGCCCGTGTCCCTGACAAGTAGGCCTTAGGTCGCTATAAGTAGCCTGAGAAGGTAGCCTAAATAGTTGTAGAACTATTTCTATTTATTATATACTTATAATAAAAAAACAACGTAACTTACCTGATATAAACTAAAAATATCCTGTTGCTTTTTTTCAAAACTATTTATTACAGACACTAAAACGTAAAAAAAACTACGTTAAAAAGAAATGACTTCACAATAAATAATGCAATAAAGATTTTTTGTAATGATTTTTATTTTTCTATGAAATACCTATAAATTTTCACATTATGGATATTTTTTCTTTATTTTTATTTTGTAAGTTTTCACTGCGTGTCGAATTTAATAACTTTAGGTCCGCAGAAAGTACCATAGAGATTTTGATTACGTGGCGAATTTCATACAAAATGCAGTAAGACGATGCTTAAATGCTCATAATATCTTTTGATTGTGTGAACTCAGAAGCTTATTTTTTCTATGCTCTAACGGGCCGTAGACCTGAATATTTAATATAAATTTGAGCTTCAGCACGTGATATTGAAATAAATGATTTTGACAGACAGATGGACAACAAAATGAGCTTATCTATTTCTTATCTTAGTGGGTCAAGTTTCATCCTAAAAACTAAAGTAATATTAGTAAATAGTGTAATATTCCATATAACATATAGAGGGGCCAGGGCGAGGTATTAATAAAACTTGTTTGCAAAGGCAACCTGCCAGGGCCTATATAGAATGCTTGTAATCCAATCACTTTGATGTACCAATACGGGAGTCACAACCAAAAATGTTACATAAAATTATTACAAGAAGTTTTGATATAATAATAATATATAACAATAGTTTTAGTCCGTCATTTCGCTTGTCCACAACAATTTTTTATTATTTACTTTAATCTCTGATGAAAATCTCTGATTAATATCACCTCTTTCGTCTGTTAGTTAGTCACTCAGTAATTGATTTTTTTATCCCTACTAAGCAGGGTAGATAGTGGAAATCTAGGAGTCTGGTGTTAAAACAATTTGTTCCTATTAAGACACATCCGTTCCCCACTTGCCACCGAATTTTCATTTCATTTCTGAATTTATATTTCGCAATTAAAGATTTGTGTGATGTATGTGTGTGTATTCCTCTTTCAAAAAAAGAATGATGTACAATATATTAAATTACAAAATATTATATTCCTTGGGTAAAGGACATCAAAATAGATAAGAAAATGTGACAAAAGTTTTATATTCTTAATAAAGGAGACGTTACAAGTAGAATTATTGAAGTAGCGCTTGTAACCCTTGGGATATTTTATTTAACCGTACAAGTTCTTTTCCTGGCAGGAATTCAACGTGTCTCTTTGTGAAGTTAAATTTGACGGTCGTTATTGTTGTGGTTATTCATCGTCGAGCACCAAAAAGAATGGAATTAGGGAAACACAAAACTCTCGTCTTTCCTGGTTTTTTTCTAACATAATTATGTTTCGGAGTTATAAATCGCCTTATTTTGCTTTATATTTTTTGGCATAAGTTATTTTTAACTTACAGTGGAATTTGACATATTTTTTTTACTCAAACAATAAATATGCTGTTTTTGTGGTATTTTTAGGGTTCCGTACTTTCTGAATATCATCTGAGTATCTAGTATCTATTCTAACTGTATCTTTCCTATGATTAAACATTAGGAAAGGTGTGCCCGCGCATATTAATGTGTATATTAAAGACACATCTCAAATTATTATTGACTATATTCAAAGTACTATTGTTAGTTACAAAACCGCACGTGCGACTCCACTCTAAGTATTCCCGAATGCCTCCAAGGCAATATGCCAGCTCGTTAAGAAAGGTTTTAATTTTAAACCGTTTCAGTGTCTGCCACCGACAAAGCCTGTGAAAATGGAGCTTTATTTGACAAACGCGAAGTATTATTAGCCAAAGGAAAGGGAAGGGCTTTAATTATACATGACATATATTTGTGTAAAAAATATATTTGATTAGATCATCGTATTATTAACAATTTATCATATTTCATACTCAACAGTTACAGAACATTAGTAATTAATAAAATAATTAAAATGAGAAATTTTACTTTACGATTTTTGTTTACAAATACATTTTTTCACCGACTTGGTTTCTTATTTGTATATTATATTAGTTTTAAAATTTCCATCAACTTAATCCTGCCAGTAAATATATTTTTAAATGTGCACCAGTTTAACTACTTAAAACCAACGATTATATAATTTTTATTGTTTGTTATGTAATTTAAATTTTGATTTTTAATAAAAAAAAAGATGCCCTCACCTTTCGCCTTTCTTAATTCGTCCTTTGCCCTCCCTACTCCACCCTCCGCACTCTACCTACCACCCTCTACCCTACGTATGTTAGAGACCTAATTTAATAACGCACTTTGTCTTGTAATAATAAAATAACACTTTATTTACCCGAGTGGGATTACTGGATCACTGCACCTCGACGGCCCCGTATTTGTTTTGCTTTAAATCATGATGGTTAAAAAAAAGAAACCCTTAAGAAAATAAAAATATATAACACAGAAATGTATACACCTAATTCTAACTAGTGAATCAGTAACTAATATAGTTTTGTACTATTGGTTCTATCAAGCTTTCCAGATAGCTTACGGAAGTACACCGGAAGTTTCGTCACAAAAGTTTGGATTATCGGTCTTAACTTGCTGATAGTTTGGAGGAAATGTCTATAGAGAATGCTGTGATATATATATTACATCCACGAAGAAGATTTGATACAAGATTGAAGAATGAAACTTGTGAATCGACAGTTTTATGTGATGGTAGAATTTTTTTCTTATATAGTAGTAATAAATTTTTCTTATATAGTCAAAGTCAAGTCAAACCTACCCTCGACTTCATTAGTAACATTCGAAGAGTAAAAATCAAAACCTGGTTGTTACTTAGATTTTATTACATAACTATAGAAAGCGTGTTAGAAAAGGTAAAGGTATATTATAAAATTCGCAAATAAAATAACTTTATACTTTTGCCCGCAACAAAGGATAGGCAGAAAGAACCTATTGTCAAAACACTCGCTCCTCCATTTTCTTCACTAATTAATAAATATATTTATGTTGAGTGGCGTAAATCGATGCCGTAACAAAAATAATAGAAAAACTAACAGTGGCAATATTTACTGAAAATTGAACCCAAAACCACCTTACGCTATTCAAACAGCTAACTTCTAAACAGACATATTATACAATTTACTTGCCAAGATTATTAATAAATCACGCACTTTCATTTTTGCGGTCCACTTACGTTCCCGTGCAACACGACAGCCGTTGTCATGATAGCCGGGTGAATAATGACTACGACAATTATTATGTCGTATAGGTTCAGTAGTTAAATGGACATCTAATCTTGGTTTTTTTTTATTATTCTTTATTATAATGTTATTTTTATTGTAATTTTTTATATGTATTTTTTTAATATTTATTATTTCTGCGCACTTCATAATAAATATCTTAAAATAATATCTCATCCCTCCGAGTATCTAACCTACAACAATCGCGTTTACAGTCACGCGACGCGCCGCTAAGCCACTACGACCTCAATAACAATAAACCTTAATAAAATAAACTTTAGCTGAACTCCATTTTGAATCCGCTATCTGCTCGATTACATTCCACACTATCATAGTTAAAATTAAATTCACAAAGTTAAACGCAACTAAAGCAAAGCTACAAAACCGTAAGCACTCATTTGTATTAAATAAGCGTCGTTTGTTTAATTCAAACAATTTACAGTGAGCTTTTTAAGTAGAATACTTTGCAAACAGAACGGTTTTTTGTGAAAAGAAAAATGTACGAAATGGTTTCTATGAATAAAATAAAAAGAAAATAGAAAATGAAAGAAAAATATAAAATCACTATACTCTTATATACCTTCCAGCTAAGTTAACTTACATATTGACGATTGAAAGAATAATTGATTCAAGCGCCATTTATTGCGATATTGAGTCATATATAAACCAACAGGTTTTTCTGCATCTTTTGAGCTCATTTTCATGATTTTCTCCACCTGATCCTTTGTGTCGTTTGAATCAATGTGGACTTTTTAATTTTATTTTTTATTTTTTTTATATAAAAATAAAATAAGAATAATTATGTTGTTTAGGACCTAGATAATATCGTTGTTCTATAATAGCTCGTTGTGCTGAACAAATAGTATTGACAGATGGAAAACGAAAAAATCCTAAAAATTATAATTTATAAAATGGAACGTCACTTTTTTTTTATTTTGTAGAATTTAAGACCTTCGTGCACAAGCACAGGCGTGTGACTGTAAACGCATCTATTTACTGTGAAGGTAACTCTGGTCTGTCTGATCCTACTCAGTTACATTTGAAGCACACGTTGAGATACAAAACTGTAGCTCATATTGTTCAAGATAATTCTCACGAATCCAAGCATTTAATTCATAAAGGAGAAACGAAAATTGTTCTCGAACACGAAAAGAATACATTTATTGCGTTAACTTGGGAATAACGGAATTTTACATTTTACGACAATATATTTATGCTGTGCTTCATAAATGTTTCATTTGTTTTGTGGAAATTTTATATTACAAGCTTATTTTTCTTATTGTTTTACGTAAAGTTTGTTTTATTATAAAATATATATATATATATATATGTTATGTATGTAGGATATCGTGGTGCAGTGAGTCAGAGAGTGCTCTGACTACAAACGAGATGGACGTGTGCTCGATTCCCACATGGATCAGTGATTGTATATATTTATATATTGTTATTATTTTTTGCACCTGCACATAGCAGGGTGGGCAGAGCAGTAGCCTTCCGTTCTCCGCTTTCCGCTGAATTCTGAAGACATTACATGTTTAGTGACGGTAATCGACGCCGTTCTATTCTCAGAAAATTAAAATATAAATACAAAAAATATCTATTACTTTTATATCAAACATTTTTCATAACAGCTACTTGCCAAGATCATTCCAGCATCATATTAAAGCCTCAGAAGCAAGAAACTGGTTGAATAATATGAAAATATACAGTATTTGTGTCACCGCGGGCGAAACGCTAACGAACGAGCGACGCGACGGACAAATAAACATCGCAGATTTATACTTTGGAAGTAGCGTTGTTGGTAGTAGGGTACAATTAGCTTTTTTTTTTCATTTTAATGTTATTATTCAATTGAATTTATACGGTGTTTTTTTATTTGATGCTTACGACATGCGGTTGCGATTCTTACTGGGGTATGATTCATGTAATATACATAAGAGTGGTGTATAAGTAGTGCAAAGACACTCCGTTCCCATTAAAACACTTTTTGTTCCCCCATTTTGCGTCGAATTATAGGGGCATTGTGTGTTGAGTGGCGTAACTAAATCAATCTGTCGCATTTACAGCCGTACGCTTGTGTCCGTGCGCCACGACTGGCTTCGCTAGGTTTCGCTATAATTTTGCTGACGAATGCGCAAAATTTACAAAATACAAATAACAATACAACAGATGAGGGTGTGGTAGATTGGTTTTTATATTTAAAAACGCAGCTTCACACTTTTTCTTGCATACCAGGACAGGTAAATAGATCTTAGTTAAAAAAACATCCTTCGCACGGAACTCAATGCCTCGTGTAATGTAACTAGAGGGGGAAAATAAAAATTATTCATACTCCGACTGGAATCAAATCCACAACCGTCGAATTTAGAATCAGACGCTGTGCCACGATGACCCACATTTATTTTAATTATTTCGATAAATCATTATTCCTATAAAACCCATTACAGATAAACTAAAACATTGATATTAAAAGAGTCATAATATAACTCACCAATTACTTACTAAGATAGCGATTAATAAATTTTATTGGACATAAAAGTGGAACAAAAATTTAAGATAGCATTATTAGGTTAATTCACATTAAATTATCTCCTGGACGCCGGCCAGGTAGCATTAGTGAAGATGCCGCAGTTTTTACTGAATTCTTTTGAAGTAAGACAACCGTTGGAGAAAAAGAATATAGAAGATAAAGATGTAATGCATTGATTGTGAACGATAGTTGGGGGTTCGATTTGTATGCAATTATTTTAATTATTTATAATTGAACGAAATATTCCCTGCCCGTAATTTTGTTTTACCTGTTTCCGTAATGTTCCTTTACCATTCTTAAATATTCTGCATCTCAGATTTAATGTAAGTATCATTATAGCTTCAGCTTCACGCTGTATCCCGCGCACAGCGGGGTAGGCAGAGGGAACCTAGGTGTTTAGACACCGATCATTATAGGATCTTTCAAAATTAAGTAGTGTCTTATACAGCCAAGCAGGCAAAAAGATACCAATGTTAAGACATTCCATTTTTCGATTATCGCCAGAAAAACTTGAGTTTCTCAATAAAAATTACAAATTCTCACTGATATATATATCAGTCAGTGTACATCAATTTGTATCAGATTGAAAATGTGGCTCTAGCATTGAAATAGTACTTAATTTTATTCTCTTAGAGCAAAGAAAGACCCCAGAGATATCCACCTGAACATCTGCAGCTTTCTCAGGCAAGATATAAATTATAAATTAGTCCATTCAGTGATTTACAATTTTACCGTAGCGTAGCTAGAAATTGTTTGACTATACACGTGGGGTTTACTAGGTTACACGTAGGTTTAACTTTATATTGAGGAATTATTTAGTTTTGAGCTTTTTTTCAGCTTTACTCTATCCAGTAATATCGACTGTAGGAACTTAATGTAATTTGTATGTTTTTTATTCTATTTTTATCACTACTTTTTTCGTTTTTCCAGCCGGCTCGGTGTAATTAAAAATAGGTGTTAACCACATACATCACTAAAATAATAATTGATTAATCAAATAATGAATTATCCGAATAGTCGAGGTCATGTGGCAGAGTACGAGTAGTGCGCTTAACCACATCAGAGCCAACATTTCACGTAGCTAATTATAAATAGATCTTAACTATATTTATAATTAAAACAATAATTAATATGGCGTTTATATACGCGTACAATGCTCCTGCGGCTTTTTATATGAGTGTTGACAAATAAGTAGTAAGGTAGAAGGAAAAAGAAGTGATGAGCGCCTAATAGTGGCGCGATCTGTAGGTGGCACATAGAAAACTATTCATTTAATAATATTCATAGTACTTTTTTCACTTTAAATGTTATTTTTAATTTTTTTAGACGTTTTAAGATCTTTTGAAATTAATTGACTAGTTCTGTATTTATTCTCAATATTTTTAAATTAATTATTATAACGGTTGACTTATAAATAAATAAAATTTAACCTTTACACTAACTTTTTTATAGAATACTGTTTTAGAAAACGTATAAAAATTTAAACGTAACGGTATGTGAACCTGCGCCATTTCATCCTACAGAGATGCTAAAAGGAAAACGCCTGTTACAATTTAACATACCGATAGCATCGCTGTAGGAAGATTTTTACAATTTCCTCCACCCAAAGATTTAGAAATTATTATTTCATTTTGAAGAGAATTAATTTAATATGACTTGAACGGTTACAGCGCTTAACGAAGCTCTTTGAAACCAAAAGGCGCAGGTTCAAATCCTGTGCTATGTAATTTTTTTACACGTTACCTGAAATTATTTTTTTAACCTAAAATGAGAATAACATAAAAAAAATAAAAATTTCTTTATTGACTTTCAACATATCTTTCTGCATAAGACTAAATGCCCAGTAAGAGCATCCTACAACGTCTCGCAGAACTATTTAGATCACAGTAAAAGATTGTATTGTTGGAACACTTTCTTTTTCTTTTGAACGCTGAAAGATATTACGCTCAGGGAGCCATTCTATTTGTTTAAGAACTGAGTTTAGAAAGTATACCTTTTATTCTTTTTTTTTATTTTCTTCTTTTAACACTTTTGCTTGCAATTGAAACTACTTTCTTATAATTATTATTATAATTGATTGATGGTTTGTTTATTATTACACTGATTTAAATTAACAGCATGTTTCGCATCACGTCAAGGAATATATTGACGTTGTTTTTTGAATCATCTCTCCGCCCATTTTAAAGACCTCTAGTGTTAAGTGACGCAATTTGTTTAACGAGATCAAAATAAAAAAAAACAGAATTATTGCTTCACACGTCTCGTGAAGTGGCAGGGTCGGAAGAAAAAACCTAATGTGGCACCTAATGTTACACTCCGTTCCTTCTCCTTTCGATTGAGTGGTGTAACTTAACGTCGTGCTTAGTGTTACAGAGCAGGGAAATGAAAAACAAAAATTGAACGTAAAAACGATGGCGTTTAAAGTCAAACAATATTCGACGGCGTCAAGTTTGGAGTCTTGAAAAAATTTTTTTCAAGTAAAAGCATTTTTAAAAAAAACGTAAATCTACAACCATTGATTTTACTCTTAACCCTTATAACTTTGCTACTACATTCACTGTCTAGAGACTAAACTCGTTACATTGTTATTCAACACGCACTTTCTTTTTTGTTGGTGCCTTTTTATTTATTTTCGTCGCCCATAAAAAATGGCACCGCAAATATTTGCAAGCTTTTATCTTTCAATCAGATACGGTGTTGAATTGATGTTGTGTACTTTACTAGCATTTTAAAAGGACAGTGACGGGAGAATGCAAAATTTTTTTTTTAAAAAAATTAATAATGTTGCAATATTTCTATACGATTTGAAATCTTCGACTTTGCTTACCATACGGGGGCAATCGTTAATCGGAGGACACAGTTTGGCCTTGTAGTTTCGAATCTATTACTTACATCCAAAATTTAATTGTACCACTGGAAACCTAAAAAATCAAAGAATTAATTACAGTAAAGAAAACTAATGACGCATCGCGTGTGGTAGAGGGGAAAGAGATGCCTATTTGAGGTTATTTTGCTGTGTATCGAGATTTGCAATTAATTAATTTCGAACAAAGCTCAATGGGCTCCCAATCCGACTTCGCAGGAATATTTGTACTCTTCACCTTCTTTACTGTGTACTGTTTGTTGGATCCATTGACTCCACTTTATCTAAAAGACCGTTTTGAGTTATTGAGGCGATCCTATCCACGACATTAGCGCTCTAATCAAAATTGAACACTACAATTTTCCTCATATTCCTCTTCCTTACTTAGTATTTCCTTTACAATAACATCTTCCCGACTGATTATGGAATGATTAACCTTTGAGTATCAGACGGGCAAAATCACCTGAATCAGTTTTTAAACGATTATTAAAAGAATATTTTCATACTAGTATAGTGATGATTTTGCGCGCTCGGCTTGAAACTGATATTATATGAGCTTTGCTGCTTAAATTGTAATCGAAAAGAATTCCTTAATATTTTACTGTAGGACTGAACAGGTACATTTGTTTTTTTTTTTGGAGACATGTAGCTTGTCGAGCAGATCTGTTTGTCTTAAATATATTTAATGTGTGGAGATTCCGACATAGCCATGTGGATATTTGTCGCACTCATGTTCCATGTGGAAGTTTCATATATAATTGCGGTATCATCTGTATAACAGACTATGCCACCATCAACATATCATTTACGTACATAATAAATAGTGTAGGTGATAGGATGCTTCCATGTGGCACACCAAATCTGACTGTTTCCATATCACTTTTAAATGTGCCAACTTTTGTACAGTGCATTCAATACAGTGTATTTTCTTTACAGGTCCATCTCCGCCACCTTCATCACAATCATCTACTATAAGGCCAGAGGAAAATGAACTCACTGTCACCTTCCCGCCTCTGGACGACCTCGTGTACGGTACACAAGAGAAGCAGTTTGCCACTGAAAATAATACTTTAGTTACTTCACAAACGGGATCTACTGCGTTGCTGCCGTGTGTCATAAGGAACATTGGTGATGGGATAGTAAGTGATTTAGTTTTGTGTTTGTTTTTGTATGATGATAAATTAAATTTATTCAAGAGATCCTATATGATCAAATCAGAATTCTACTAAAATTTTATACTGTATCACGGAAGTAGCAGGATAGGCCGAGGGGAATGTTAAGGTACTCCGTGCCTCACTTTTCCCGTGATTTTGGAGACATTACTTGTTGAGTGATGGATGTAGAGATTTTCTTTTGCTTGTTATCAGAGCGAGAAAATTCATTATCCCGAGTGGAAATCAAACCCACAACTATCATGGTAATAGTCACATATAATAACCTACCTTACCATGAAAAAGTATATATTATAAGAAAAAATGTAATAAAAGTAATAAAAATCAAAAAGCGTTTAAAATCCGTTCAAAAAGTTCTGCACGAAGTAGTATCGCACAAGTGCACATTCAAGGGCTCTCCTTCTGAGCTATATGTAACATTTGAGTTGTGGTGAATTTTGTTGATATAAATCATAACTTACGTTAAAAATAACGTTTCATATTGCTGCTGCACTCTCTCAACACATTTTGCGAAACTTTCTATATAAGAGTTTGTATTTTAAGATATTTTTGTTAAAAAAAAAACAGTAAAAATAAATATGAATATGTATGTGTATTCTTTGATATTAATCATCTGAGCCAAGTGTGACTATAAACATAGACATGTTGTAAGTTCAAAGCCCATTCGAGGAAATTAAATATTTAATATATACATTTCTTTGTTCTGGAGTCAAAGTCGAGACAAAGTGCAGCGTTGAATTCCTACAGAATTCGGAAAAAAATAGCAAACACTAGGTTGCCTGCTTATCCTGCTTGTGCGCGTAGATCTGACGTATTCAGGTAAAAAAAACTTAAAAAAATATATAAATTTAAGATTTTAACTAGCCGGGTTTCGTAGATTTTAAGACTTGAAAAGGAAAATCAAATATGATTTCGAGAAATCTTCTTTTCGTGGTTCCTAACACTCCCAAATCTACTTTACCAAACTTCTAAATCCAGAAGTAACGTCTGCGTGCGCTATCTGCCAGATTAGTTTAAAAAAAATTCTGTGTGTTATGATACATATAATAGAGTAACCAAAGGGAACGTGGGAACATAAGATTAAGGACACTTTGTTCCCATTCAGGCACTTTCGTTTTCCACTTTCCGCCGATTTCTAGACGCATTCCGTGTTGAGTTGCTGAACCCAACGCCGTTGCCGTCGCAACGCCGTTACAGTACGCTTGTGCAGCCGCACCATGACGGCCTCAATTTAGGTTTTACATATTTATTTATATAGTAAAAAAATATACAAAACATATTAATATAACATCGGATGAAATTCTAAATATATACCGTTTTATTCCGGGACGTTGGTGTTCTGTAAAATTTAATCGTATCCCACGGTCGAATGTGCCTCATAATGATAATTCTATAAAAACCATTTACTAAATTATAAATGTTATAATAAATGCAAAATCTTTTGGGGCTAAATATTTCAAATCTGTGAAATAAGCCCTAATTTTTGCTGAACTTTACACACAAAATAAAATATGATAAAAGGGTAAACGGATTTGTTGTATTGTACATATACCGTAATCGTTATCCTATTTCAGGATCTTAAGTCTTATGTAGTTTGTTTTATTTTTTTCTATACTAATATTATAAATAAAAATGAATCAATTTCCTTTTGCCTGTCTTGCTATGTGCGGGATACAGCGTACAGCAAAAAAAAAATAAACCTTCATTTAAGCTCTTTGTAGTGATAGCTTTTAATTGTGACTTCACCTGTGTGGCCAGATGGAAATAACTGAAAAGTGCGTATGGCACACACTCACATACAGCGTAAGTGCCCGAGGTAGCTCCGACCGCAATCACAGGTTTAATTGGAACTATTAATGTAAAATGGATATTTATTTAGAATTGATATTTCTCGTTTTAACTTGTTTTACTTATACTGTTTGTCCATTTTTCTTACTAGGTATTTTTTTTAATTATTTTTTTTATTTCCCTTACTTAAACTTTTCGGCTTATTTTGATTAGACGATTAGGCATATATTTTTTTACTAACCCTAATAAATATTTGTATAATGCAAGCGAGCGAAGCCGCGCGGGTCTGCTAGTTGACAATAATTATACCTGTTTCCTCCAAATACCTAAATAGATTCAAGCATTTTACTTCCCTTGGGACCGTATGTAGTTAGTTGCTTATTATGATAATTATTCTCAATCGTACCAATTATTACCTTTACCCTACAAATAGTCCAACATTACCTTCAAAGGCACGGTTATGAAAAACAAACCGCAAATTTTCTTCATTATTTTATTTTCATTGTGAATCTTAGTGCTTTGGAAATAAGGCTGAAATAAGAATTTTGTTTACACACACTCGCAAGTTGTCAATGTTAATGAATTCGCTCATTTCACACCTCGTGGAGATCATCCTGTTCTCATATTATGTGGGATATTTCTACTCATTATAAAGGTGATGTAACTTTAGTGGGAAAGTGTTAAGTACTTTGTTTCATTAGATTAATTTGATTGGTCAAAATGCTTATTATGATTATTTTACTGTTGTATTGTTATATTTAGATCATTTAGGAACGGGGTTCAGAAGTTCATGGTCGGAAGTCTCATGAGGTCGTCGGAGTGCAGGGGCACAGCGTTTGACTGTAAACGATTTAAGGGTTGGTTCGGCACAACACGTAATGTCTCAAAATTTGGGCGGTGATTGGAGATCGGAATTCAACACCAGATGCTCTGTACCTATCTGCCTATATGAGGGCTATAATGTACAGCTAAAAAAAGCAAATCTCAAACTAACCTAAGTATTTGTAATAAGAAATGGCTAGATTTTAAATAAGAAGAAGAGACGACAACTTCGCGACATATCTTTATATTTAACATTACCGAGGTCAGAATAAACAGTTCGTAGTACTGTAACAAATAACTCTTTTTACTATAAGCTGAGAACTAGTGTTAGTCTAAAATTTAGTTGAAAGTACATTCTTTTTAACTTTTTGACTAAATATCTGGATACGGTTTGGGTTGAAATTGGTTTTTGGTTCAAATTATATCGTATTTTTCAAATTTTATGGAAGCATTTCTTACGTACACTCTGTTCATGGTACAATTTAATTTAAATTGTAACTATCAAAGGTATTAATATTAATACTGTACGACTCATTAAGAAAAGCATAACATGTACAGGTTGTACTATAAATGTCAAAATATATTGCAAAACTCATAAAAGCAGAGTTCGAATGGAAAACGTAAGGGATTTCCTGTTCGGTATTTCGGAGAATTTTCTTTGTAGCCAAAATTGTATCGGGGTAGGAATGAAGAGGAAATTTCGTACGTGCACGCACTCGAGATTAGATTGTAGCTGCGTCTACCGTGTAATTGTGTGATGCTTCAGTTCTATTTATTATGCTACTGCTTCTTAGGGGAAGTACGGAACGGAATTACTTATTTAAAATTTGATTGAATCGTTACCATGAAATACATTTATGTTAATATTCGATCTCAGCCTGTAAAGCAATTTTCATATTGTCTTAAACTTGCAGAGGGAACCTAGTGTTAAGACACTCCGTTCCTCACTTTCTACATAATATTCAAAACGTTTCTTGTTGAGTGGTGCAACTTAACGATGTGATTTGCTTATCAGTCCAGAGAAATGGAACTTGATAACGAATGAAATATAAGCATCTCTCGAGTAGGAGGTGGAACCCCACCAGTTGTTTACAGTCAGATGCTTAAATATTCTAAATTATAAGCGTTGTTTGAATTTTAAAAGCAGCGTGCAATAAGACATATTGATAGTCTAAAGAAAGACACTCCGTTCTCCATATACATTGTCATGCCAAGATCAGATAAGAAAATAATATCAAAACAATATATATTATCCCAATTTTAAACCTAAACACATTCATATTCTTAAAAGGTCGCCCCCCTTAAACGGTACAAGCGCTACGTTTCTAATTTTCTACATAATTACCCAGAAAAGACTTATTCGGGATGTTAAATTTTATCAGCATCTGTTATTTTTGGGCCTCATTTTAGCTTAAACGTTACGCAATCACAGCTCATTATTATAATTAATGATAAATTAAATTACGCTTATATGCGAAACCAAGGGTTTGAATGAATTACATACAGGCAGTGATTATATTTAGTAAGAATTCGCTTTGTGTTCTGATGTCATGGTGAAATTGAAATTTGTAACAGGATTTAACGTTTATCGTTAAATATATTTTATTATTGAGGCACAGACGAAACTATTTTCTAAGACAGTAGACATTTAGAAAGGTAAGAGAATTAAGAGAGAATTTCTTGAAATTCCTAAGGGAACGAGAAAACAGATGATTTTCCACTTTACGTCTTAAAGTCCACGCAAAAAATATTGACCAAATGATAACTGCGAACAAATATAAAAGTATTTTTTAAATAATAATCGTTTTGTTTCCAGGTATCATGGATTAGAAGAAAAGACTATCACCTGTTAACAGTTGGACTGACCACATACAGTTCTGATCAAAGGTTCCAGGCGATACATCTGCAACATTCAGAAGTAAGTGATCTTTTAATATATTGACCAAATTACTATTGGTCAATAATTTACGTGTCGCATTTATACTGATAACCCTTAAATAAAAGTTCACTCTATTCTTTCCTTTTGGTGTGCGACATTTTCCTCATCGTCCATAAACCCGCAATCATCAAAGACCAGATGCCCCTTGAAAAATATTTCAAGATGCCCATCCAAATTCAAATTCAAAATATTCTTTATTCAAATAGTCTTTTACAAGCACTTTCGGATCGTCGAATGAACACAATGCTACCAGTACTCTAATAACTTGTTATTCTATTTTCCTACTACTATATGAGGCAGAGGATTTTTTGCTGAATTTCCGCCACATTGCGTCTGCAGGTGGCGGATTTCAACGCTGGACTCTTGTTACACGGGCAATTAAATTAATATATTAAATAATTAATCCCTCCTAATTAGAATCGAACCCACAACCATCGCGTTAACCGCTAAATACTGTGCCGCTGCTCAAAATTTTAAATAAATTCTTATTTTCTTCCCTCCAGGATTGGACGCTCAAAGTACGTTTCGTACAGAAACGGGACGCCGGTATTTACGAATGTCAGGTGTCATCGCATCCACCCTCGAGCATATTCTTACGACTCGACGTTGTTGGTAAGTTTCTTTTTTTTGTTTCAGCTTCACGCAGCTTCCCCGCACGTGACAAGGTAGTTAGTCAAAGAAGTATTGTGTGTTGAGTGGCGGAACTCAACGCCGCGCTTTGCCTCGACACCAGAGCGAAAATTTGAAAATATTTCGTTAGCTCCCATTTTTTTTTAATCTAATATTTTATATTTTGTACCGTGATAATAGTGAGAAATCGAAAATCGACCCACAAACATATAAACAATATAAATCAAAAAAGTATCCCACATACAGTTAAGTAAGGTACCCAGTGTTAAGACATCTCTTGATTGAGAGATTGAGACAAACTCAACGTCGCGCTTTACCTTGACATTTTTTTTTTTTTTTTTTAATCAGTGATAGGTAAGCGTTTGACCACTGTCTAACCTAATCGTAAGTAAAGACGAGGTCTAAGATGTAGCACGCTTACCTAGAAGAACCCTATTCACTCGACTCTTAAAGATCCCTAGATTGTAGCTATCGGGAAACAGAAATATAAATTAAATATAATATCAGACCAAAGAAACGCAAATATAAATTTAAATAAATATTTAAAATATAAATATATGAAATTCCTCGAGTGAGGATCGAGCCCACAACCAGTCGCGTTTACAGTCACACTTTGTGCCATATAAATTATAAACGAAAGTGACCGCACAGTGAAATGTGTCCGAAACATCGGCTCGAAAGCAGCAATATATTTATGGGAGTAAGTATAAAATATATAAATATTATTTTATTATAATTTCAAAGAGAAGTTACGGTGCAGTTGGTACTGTATCGACGACAAAGTTATGTGTTTAAATCCTAAAGGCTAACGCAACATTCTCTTCAATCTCGTTTTTTCTCTTCTTTTTAATTTTGGGAAGAGAGTCTCGTCTTCCAAAAGTCGTCTCGTAGGTGCTTCCTTACCCTCTCTAACTAGGTAGACCAGCTAAATTTTAGCTTTCTATGCTGCTGTCAACTTTGCGCTATCTGTCTCTCTCTCTCTCTCTCTCGTCTCTACGTATGCATTTTTCACTGTAGGATTCCGTTAACATATAGGGTTTATTTTATTACAATTAGTTCATGAATAAAAATTTGTCAAAAAGTTATGTCGAAACTATTACTGTCGCATTTACAGTCAGGCGTTGTGCCGCTGAGCCACGATGGCATCAAATAATAAATTTATAAAAATTTTACATTCTATAAAACAACATATTATTATCAGAAATACATCTTCCAAGAAAATATTTTATAACAAAATATTATAACGAACGTATAAAAATACAGTTGAAATACATATAAAACGGTAACAAAGCGAAAGCCATGTCCTGAAACCTGAAATTTATTATTTTTGCATTCCTTTTTACGTGAAAATTTATTCAATTGTTATTTGAAACAAAGAAAAACTATAGAATGTAGATATATTAGAAACTTGCACCCGTTCTGGACGAAATCTTGTGTGAGGGTGACGACTCTTTTTGTATAAACGATTAATAGTGTGTATTTCTATAACATTTATATCGGATAGCAAAGTGATCTTATAAGGGTTCCTTTTTACTTTACAAAGTACGGGACCCTAAATTAGAATCCAAAAAATATTTAAAATCCATCATGTTACTTATTTAATTTCCTTACAGTAAATCTATATTAACATTATATAACTTAATAGATTGTTTTGTTTAACGTGCTATGGTCAGGAACTATTGGTTGGAGCTTTTTTATATATTGAATTATAACCCATTGTACCTAAGCACATGCCACTATTATATTGGTCACAAAGCTATTAATTCATATGTTAATGTTCAAATTCAAATTATATATATTTTTTAATTGATTTTAGACTCTTTTGAATATTTAAAAAACAATTCTGCAGAGAAGTTCCCTCTGCCTACCCTCATATTTGCTGAATACAGTATGAAACTAAAAGAAAGATATTACATTTATATATTACGATATTACAATAAATTAATCCACGTCATATTTATCTCGAACAAGAACACCACCACAGAATGCGCACGATGAGGCATAAAATATTTCAATAAATTAAATTTAAATTTATAGGAGGCTCTTGAAATTCAAATTGTAAAGCTTATTAAGAGACAAACGATACACTATTATGCACGTATATCGTAATTTAAATGTTAGTTATATTTCAGGTCCCAATGGTGGATGGTGGTATTCTTTTTAAAAAATGCGATTTTTCCTTTGTATATCTTACAAAAGAAGCCTATATCTTGTCACATAACCCAGTCATTCTTTCAAAGTCAGTTGTCAGCGGTTCAACTGTTCCGGAGATAAGCCTGGATAAACAAAAAAATAGACAGACAGACAAGAATTTTAAAATTGTTTATTTGGGTTTTGGTATCTTTTAAGTAACTATACCAATGCACTTCAAAAAATAAGATTACTTAGACTGATCACAGACAGACACTACATTTTTATTTATATGTATAGATATCGATGTTAATAGTGTCGTTTTCCTTGTTACAGAGGCCCGAGCTCAAATATCGGGGCCGACGGAGAAGTATCTGAAACCAGGCTCCACCCTCCGTCTACAGTGCTCTGTAGTGCAAACTACGGAAGCCCCAGCTTTTGTATTTTGGTCAGTAAGTTTTCATATTATAATAAGCATTTATGGCGCAGTAATATGATGTTTGACTGAATGAGTCATGAATGCGAGGATTGCGAATTCGATTCGCACCTGAGTAATTTTGTTTCATTTCCTTCGTTTTAACAAGACAAATCTGGCGTTTAGTTCCGCCACTCAACACACAGTGTTAGGACCATTGCGACAAAGATGTGGAAATTGTGAAGCTAAGGATTATATAACTTATATTTAATTTGTAATTTTTGGTGGATTGGAAATCCTATATGCAATATCTAAAAAATGTACCCTCTTAGTTATTTCTATTTGACCACGAGGGTGAAGCTGCAGATAAACTCCAGTCTGGACAATAATATATATCAATAATCCATACTTCGGACTAGTTATCCACCACCGACCAACAATATCCAAACAAAACCACAGCGTAGAATCAATATTTGAAATAGCTGTAATATATGTAACAACTTTTCGAAATAATTTATAGGAGAAAGCACAAAACTATCATCGTACTCTAAAACAACATGACAAACTTGTTAGTTTGTAGTTTTCGTATACAAATATTTGTAATTTCCAATTGTAATAACAATAACGACGTGTGACGTGGGCAACGTGAAAGAGATATGTAGAGACCGTGGCGCTTGGGACTCCTTTCTCTCTGACTACTCCGCTAGGGATATAGCGTGAAGTGAAGTTAAGTTAAAATAAGTGGCCGTCGTAGCGCAGGGGCACACTTCCTCGCTCTGGTAAAGAAACAAAACGCGGTAAGTTCTGCCACCCAACACGCAATGCCTCAAGAGTTTGGCGGAAAGTGGGGAACGAAAATGTCTTAATAAGGAACTGAGTGTCTAAACCTGATACTTGCGGGATACAGCGTGAAAAAAAAATTAACCTCACTGTGTTTGTGTGTATGTGTGCGTGCGTGCGAGCGTACGAGCGTGCATATTTTCTTTGTTTGTTTATAGTACAATAATACATTTCTTAATGGTTTAATTAAATGGGTAGCCTATATAATTCTGACAACCATTTTGACCACAAGGTTGCGGTCCCATAAGATGGATTTGGGTCCATGGGTAGAGTGATAGCTAATACACAAAACGTAAATAAAATGTTTATACATTTAATTTACGTTATTTTACTATTATTTTAAAAATACATTAATACGAGGATTATACGAGGAGGAGCTCGACAGTGCCTGGGACTCACGTGTAACTCGCACTAACGCCTCTTTCATATTATTTTGATATGTTTCACTACATAAGCCTATCTATTCAATTTACTGAAATAGTATAAAAAAAAGGGAGTTCTTGTTATTATCTTTTTCATAGCGTGCGCGTCGGAACTCAACGCCGCGCTTTGGTTTGTTAACACAGCGAAGAAATGAAAATAATATCAAATTATCACTCTGACTAATGAGAATCGAACACACAGCCATCGTTAATCACATGCTTGTTCCACTGTGCCATAATGGCCTCATTCTTATTATCTAATTATATAATTATATCTATCTATTATTAAACATTCTCATTATTAATAAAATTATACTTTCGTTCCACATAAGTTAGTTTAAAGTTTCATTTTAATATTGTTACATCTACCCAGACTAACTATCTACTAAGAGTTAAATACGTTAAATACTCAATTCACTTACTGAATTTAACTAAAGTGTAGTTTCTCTGGTTAATCCACATGTACGATGTATAAACGTTGCAAACTTTGTGAACTTATTATTAATATGAATCACTTAATTTAGAAAAAGAAATGTTTATTTAAACTTAACTCACTCAGCCATTAAGCATCTAGTATCTAATTGAGCCAAAAGGTAAAAAAGAGTAACTGATTGCACGAGTTTAAAATATTATCAGAGATTCAGAGGTAACAAGTGTTAGGTACTTTAATGTGTAACACATCTATTTTATATTAAACCATCAGAAGGTATATTTCCAATAAGATAGCTTACAGCGCAAAAACCAGTCACGTCAGCCTCCGCGACGTTAAACAACATTCAACAATATAATTTTGGTCAAAGCTCGCTCAATATTACATTTTTACGCACAATATATATCGATATTTTGCCTTTATAAGAAATTCGATCGTGCCATTGTAAGTTTTGAATTATTATATTATATTTGTGACTTTCAGTGCATTATATTTTTAGTACTGTAATAATTAAATGTTTGACTTCACCGCTGCCTTCCACTACCCAAAACAATGGGTTGATTATTTTATTTCATTATATCCAAGGTGCACATTGTTACAAACAGCATAAATGAATTTCTGTTTGTTTTTACAGGTGAAAAGTAAAAATATTTATT
Source organism: Heliconius aoede (assembly GCA_037355905.1). Taxonomy (NCBI): domain Eukaryota; kingdom Metazoa; phylum Arthropoda; class Insecta; order Lepidoptera; family Nymphalidae; genus Heliconius; species Heliconius aoede. The sequence goes on from JBAIZZ010000153.1 coordinate 866,628, forward strand.
TCTTTTCCATATTCTGCTATTTGTAGTATATTCAAAGGAAAACCGGTGTAAAATCACTGTGATCTTCATTTTTCACCCCATTTAAAGATTACCATGTTGTGATTAAATAAATTGAAGATAGATTTTTGATAGAAAATATAAATGGTATTATTTATGTATAAGTCAAACAATATACAACAAAAGTTATTTTATGTGTAGAGTTTAAGCTTCAGCAGAACCTTCACGCAAAGGATCGGACCCATCACAGGCCTGCCAATAATTCCATATTAATATATAAGATAATTATCAGTACCAGTTATGTTCCGAACACTTAGCGGTAATCCGTGGCCACGGGTAGACTCGAAGGACGATCAACGTCGGGTATAATCTATATCTGTAACTGATTGGTGTACATCGAAGATTTATATGAGAAAATCTAATATTGGGGACATTTGCTAATATAATAGGACCCAAAGCAATTATTCTTATTGTTTTATCTGTTTCTCGGTTTTGTCTGTTTGTGTGCCGTTTGTTCACTCTAATGTCAGAATCAGCTTAGCCTTTTTCACTGTATTTTGCTTAAATTTATTTAACATTTAGTGTTTATTTCACTTCAATTGGCTTATATATATATAAAAGTCATATTAATATAAAGAATTACATGTGAAAATATTTACCAATATTAAACAAAATTATTGAATTAATAAAAGTAGCTGGTACAGAATGGATAAGGATAGCAAGACATAGAGAGAAATGGAAGAGTTAAGAGGAGGCCTATGTCGAAAGACAAGCTGTTGACGAAAACTGATCGTCTTTGTATATAATTAATTAAGGAAAATTAAAATAGTAATAGGATAGGTAAATATTCAAAAAATAAAATAAATAAAAAACTAGATACCATATTGTAAAACGCTTACAACAATAAAGGCTTATTTTATTTAATGTTTTTAAAATGATAATGTTGTTTGGTCACGAATGTAATTCAAATAAAAAAAAAACTATGTACTACTTAAATAATTTTGTACTACTTAAAAGAGGGCAAAACCGCGGGCAAGTCGCCAGTACTAAATTAATCGGGTGAAAGAGAAAAGGGCTGAGAGTAAGTTGAAAGGCTATTTGGTCTAATGCCATTTTATGAACTTGACACTTTTATAAAATGAAAATGTAACATTTTCAAAACTATTGAGCACACGCAAATATTAATTCTCTTACTTCTTTCTTCTGGTATTTTATTGTGTCTTCTTAAGATATAATATATATGTTTATGTTTCTGCATCTTTTTAAGCTAAATTTTTTCGAGAAAAATATTTATTTCGAACTTAAGCATCATAAAATCCAGGATTATTGCAAAATTCACGAAAGTCAAACCAATTTACGCCTCATTTAAACCTTAGAAGTTCCGATTTATCCCGACATGGGGATATTGCCAAGTCAGCACTAACGCGTGCCAAAGTCCTGGCTTGGTGTATAACGTCCAACTCGGTTATAATGAACTAGACGAAATGTAGACGTAAACTATATAATAAAAGTTAAAGACCGTCTGGGATTTCGATTTAGAAGAATTTCATTACATACTTATTTAAATATATCTTACGTTAGCGATACTTTTTATGCAGCTTAAAGCTTGCAGAGGGGAAAATATAACAATACATGCCCCGTATGGGCATCAAATCCACAACAATCGCGATTAATGCCAGACAGTCCAACTTTGCCCCGAACTAAGAGATTTGTAACTCAATTTCTTACTTTCTGACAATTTCTGATATTACCTAAAGAGCTGAGCAAAACGTCTTATTTCATCTAATCAAATTGAGTAATCAAATTTTTTTTCAATAGATATTTCCTTGAACAGTTATTGAATCTAGAACACATTATCGTACCGTCTTGAAAATTGGCCAGTGCGTGGGTAGTCTATCTCAGTGGTCTTAAAATGAAAAGAAAGAACAAAAGATGCATTAACTTATATACTTTATCTGATCTAAAGTAGATCTCAATTTAAGATCTGATGGTTGATCGATAAGAACTATTGAGTTCAATATTGGAAAGAACAAGAAATGAATGGAGCTTATTCAACTTCGACTATTCTTGTTTTCATTTTCAAATATATCACTAGCGATCTGTTCGTGACTGTACTCGCTAGGACTATATAATTATTTATGCACTTTTCTGAATTATTTTTATGTTTTAAACCTTAAACAGACAAAAAAAAGAAGGAAATTAAAATATCAAATATTTTCGAGGAAATTAAAATATTAAATATTTTACTCCACCGAATTGGAATCGAACCCATAACCGGTTTACAGTCGCATGCTTGAGCCCCTGCGCCACAACTCATTCTCAATGTTAATAGAACACGTTACTGAATATGAAGTGATGACCCGTCTTGAATTCGGTTAGAAGTTCTCATTGTGCCATCATAGCTTCTAATATAGCTGTAACGTAATGTACCTGTAAAAAGAACATATCGACTGACACTCCGTAATAGCACTTCAACTACGTGTTCAAACATACTTTAGTATTTCGTTTATATACTGTAAAGTGAGTATTGATGTTATAATTTAGTAGAAATGTGTTTAGCTCTTCATACATATATATTTTTTGTTCCCTCTAGCCGGCTTATCTTGGATATATTGCGTAAGCGATTAAATTAATATAATTCATTCCCCCGAGTGGGATTCAAATCTACGACCTTCGGACTTACAGAAAGTTATCTGCTGTGCTGCTATATATACCACGATGGCCTCCTCAAGATATTCTAAAGTCAAATGCTACTTTACAATTTATTAAGCTTTATAATTGAAATTAGGTTGTCACCAGAGTGGCGCAATGGGATATTATCTGACAGTTAACCCGATGATTGTAGATTCAATCAAAAGTATGTGGGGTATATATAGCGTGACGTTTGTGTATTCGAGTAAAAATCGAATGCACAACCGTTGAATTTAGTCTACCGTTTGTGTTTACTCCTGCGCCACGACTCATCATAATGTAAAAAAATTTTTCACTTTCCTGGTTTAGTAGAGAAAAAAACCTGGTATAAAAAAACGAAGCTTTTTTCTAAATTAACACTAATTGTATGTTATACCTACGATTTCGCTTGGAGAATTTTTAAGTAGCAAATTGACCTTAATATGTTAATTAGTGATCCAAGGTGCTCTTAAAGATCTAATTTTAATTTTTGAATTATAACTTTTTTTTGATTTTTTAGATTAGACTAAAACTTTTTGTTTTAGACAAGATTCAAAATTTACTTCTTATTTTTATAAGAAAGCATTACTATTTTTTTTTGGCTTACCGCTGCATCCCGCACATAGCAGGGTAGGCAGAGAGCATATGGGGGCCTAGTGTAAAGACACTTCCGTTCTCGAATCTCCGCCGAATTCTAAAGGTATTCCTTGTTGAGGGGCGGAACTCAACACCAAACTTTACCTCGTTACCAGAGCGAGAACATGAAAATAATAAATATTTCATTTCCTGGAGCGGGAATCCTTCCACAACCCAAACAAATAAATTACAAATTTCACTTTACATCATCATATTTTTTTTTATATTTTTCGTTATTAACGAGAAACACTTATGTTTCTCATTAAGCACAAGTGCTTGTAGTTCGGTGGAATGATATCGACCTATCGACCCATCAACTCGGTAACTTCAAAATCTTACCAAAACTGGGTCGTCTCTACATCATCATTATAATTAATAAATATACTTTTTTATAGGTCAAATTTTATAGAACACATATTATTTTTATTTTATATTATAATTATAACAACCTGAAAAATCTAATTATGTTTGGGTCAATTTTAGTTAAAAATTAAATTAAAATAATAATTTATCTCATAGACAGAGGGAACCTAGTGTGAAAATACTCCGTTACCCAATATCCACCAATTTTCAAGACCGAAAATAAAATGAAAAACGACGTTAAACTATAATGCTTATTAGGTGTACCTTATAATTTTTTATGTTCACTAGTTCCTTCGTAGATATAATAACCTTAGCATCGATCAGTCGATTGCTAATATTCCAGTCTTGGCGCAGAGGCACAAGCGTGTGGCTGTACACGCGACAAGTTATGGGGTCGATTCCCATTCAAGAAAATGAAACATCTAATATTTTCATCGCTCTGGTAACGTGTAAGGATCTGCGTTGAGTTTTATTTTAATTATACGCTCCTTTTCAGGTATCACAACAGTAGAATGATAAACTACGACCTAGAAAGAGGTATAAACGTGACAACAGATCCGGAGCAGAGGTTGTCTGATCTCCTGATACCAGCAGCAAGTGTTTCTCACGCGGGGAATTACACTTGTGTACCTAACAATGCGGTTCCAGCTAGTATATTCGTTCATATATTTAATGGTAAGTATTTTTTTATTCTTGTTCTTTTTAACGCATTTATATTAGGCAGATAATTATAGAGATTGAAATAATTACAGTTTTCTGTTTTAATTTTTTTTTAGCTTTACGTTATATCCCGCACAGTAGTAGTAACTTAAGGCCGTGCTGTGTTTAATCAGGGTGGGAAGATGTAACTTAAATAAAATTGCTCATCTGCGTGATTTACATAATATATATTATATGTACGTATGTCATACATCAAAATACACCAGCACATAATGATTATGTCGTCTTACACCAACGATAACGTTCAACGCTTGTTTGAAGTGAACTACAAATATAAATTGCATTGCATTTTTTCTATAAAATGCCTATAAGTTTTTACATTTCGGATTTCCTTTCTTTTATTTGTACTAATATAGTAAGCTTTGTTACGCGGTGGATTTCTCTAAACGTCCCTGCTCAACGAGGGCCTCGTATTTATTAAATAATTAAACATTTTTATCCTTTATTCTTAGCTATTATCAAGAAATATATTTTCAACTTCATGTATTCGCAATTTTGGTAAATCGTATTAGACTATTGGTATACATATATCTTCATTTCCCAACGTCAATCTGTTAAAGGCATCGCATGCTTTGTGGTGCAGTTGGGACATGACCGATTGAACACTCGAGAGAATATTAGTAATATAGAGGTCTCTTCACTCTGGATAGTCGAAATATGAATTTGAGTTTCAGAATTTAATAGATTGATAAATCTTATAAGGCAGAATATAGAGTCACTTACTCTATGTTCATCGATTAAAGTCACGCTTGCTTGACGTTTCACGCTTTATTCTTTGTAGCGGGGTAATTAAAGAGAATCTACTGCTAACACACGTAATCTGCTTTTCTGAACTTAACGCCACAAAGAATAGTAACGCCGTAGTGGCGCAGAGTCACTGTATGTTTATATTCCAATTTATTTATTACAGTATTTGATCAATACACAATTATTGAGCAAGATATGGAGCCCAAAGCTAATGTTCTGGATCGAGTCCAACTCTAACAAACGTTACGTGCTTCCACGTAACTGCATCCGTACTAAATTATACAGGGGCGATGCGTCGTTTGAAATCTACGTTTTTTTTATCTTCTATTAAAATGACAATATTCTCCTTTTAGTGTCTTTTAGTGTTTCTCATTGTTACTAGTTTTAACTACGTGGAAAAAGCCAATACTTACGTTTCACATCTGTCACTATATTTTAAGTGGAGGAGGTAACTCACATATTAACATTACGTTAATATATAATGAAATATATTATATACTTTTCCTCGATTTTGACCAGTGAGATTATCATATATACATATTTTTTGTTTATTACTTTTCACAATACAACAAACAATCAAATTATGTTTTTGCATTAATATATTAAGGGATATATTATTTTTTTATTTTAAAATAGTACTCAGATATGACTTGGTGTCACAAAACTCCGTTATTTGTTATTATTAGTTGTATATTACGTAACTGCTAAGGTATTTCTGTATTAGTGAGATTGTAATGATGCATTATGTCATTCTCTCATTTTATATATGATATTATAGATAATTTATGCGAATTATGATTTTATGCGGAGGGAGGCGAAGAACTACTTGTTCTGAAATTTTTTCAGCTCTCCTGCTATGCTGAATACAACTTCAAAGATACTGTTTCGTAATTTAACTATATTCGAGTAGCAGCTTCACGCCGTAGCGTGAAAGTGCACTCTACATGACTTAATTACTGAAGTATTACAAAAACAAAAAATAACGAATTTTTCAACAGAAAACTCATTTTTATTCAAATTATAGCTTTTATATAAAAATAAAGATACATTTTTAGGATTCTAAACCTCAAAAGGAGAACATAAAATACTTTTAAGATTGCTTGGTTTTCCGTCTGTTAAGACCATTTCTCGAGACAGCATGGAAGTTACAAGCTGAAATTAATATCAAATATAGACCCTAGGTCTACGTTCTGAGTCAACGCAATTTAAAGAAACGAGCATTTGTGCATCGTTTTGCTGCACTTTGTATGAAATTCCTCAATACCAGAGTGAAGGAATGGAATTATAAATTTAAATAAATGGAGGTGTCCAACCCACAACTAGTCACGTTTACAGTTACACTTTGTGAGCATGCGCCACGACTGGCCTCGTTATTAAAAGCCGCCAATAATTTTTCTTTCTTATAAATTTTTAATGTACAGACACGTATTATTAGGATTTTATTACCTTTAATAAATTTAAGTTTATGAATTTTTATAATATATAGTTTTCTGTTGACCCGTTGACTACAATCCTAAAATTAGTACTGAACCTTCGTGGGCTCAGTTTTGCCAGACGCAGGCTCAGACGAAATATGGCGTTGAGTTACGTCGCGTCTTCATTGTGGTGCGTGGGAAACAAATTGTCTTAACAGGATAGGATCCTGCCGTTTGGTACAGAGTGAATCAAAATGATATATATATATATATATATATATACTTAATAATTCTTTTACCCAAAACCCAGTCATCGTTATAAATAGGTTGTATTAAGGTGGAAAATTGTATTGGTCAAACCCTTCTAAAGACCAACACTTGTATACCTAAATTGAATGAAACGTGCAGGGACAGCCTTTTAATCAAATTACACGGTAAAAACGTATTTGTTGAAAAAATGGAGAAAATTCGGTGGCTTTAATTTTTTTTTCTGCCACGCTTTACATGTTAATACATGTATGTGTCCTGTGATAGTGTCTTACTATAAACGTGATGATTGTAAGTTTGATTCTCACTTAGGGAAATGGTTTATCATTTATTGACCTCTTTCAGAAATCAACACTTGTGTTGCTTGCTTCGGCCGCTTAAATTACACAATGATATATTTACTAGTCTCATGTTCCAATAACTATAAATATAAATAACATTATGATTTTAAAAACAATACCTATACACTGGAAACTTAAATTGAAGCCAATTTATTAAAACAATTATTTTACTACAATTTGGTATGGCAGCACCACCAGAGCGAAGAAATAAAAATATAATCAGCTTCACGCTGTATCCCACACACGGCAGGGTAGCCACACTTCGTTCTCCACTTTCTGCCGAATTTTCGTTTCAGGACAAACCGCGGTGTTCAATTTCACCACTCAACACGCAATGTCTCGGCAAGCGGTGCACGACAAGCCAACTGTCTTATTACAAGGTTCCTTCTGCTATGCTTAAAAAAAATAAAGCAAGGAAAATAAAAATAAAAATTAAGTAAAGTGTTAGTTGACCTAATATTGACGAGATTTTTTATATGCAAATTTGCATAATGAACCTTTTATAAAATATTCAAGAATATACTTACACTTACAAGATGAACACTGTAGTGGATATTATTAATTTAAATTTTATCTTATATAAAATAATATATGTAATGTGCAACGTAATAATATATAATTTGGCGTCCTTTACTACCAATCAAGTATAGCGTGAAGCTAAAAAACAAAATATTTCCACGCTTGATTATGCAATTATCACAGTAAGCAGACAGTGCGTATTGAGAGTCGAAATTTAACGCCGCACTTTATCTTATTAGAAAAATAATTCATTCCCCAAGTGAGAACCAGACCTTAAAAATTACAAGCTGCAGTATAACGTCAAAAATATAAAAAAGTACTGTCTGACAGTAAACGCGACGGTTTTGAATTCAATTCCCATTTTGGGAATTAAATATTTAATATTTTCATTTCCTTGCACGGATTTCCCTTAACGAGGCATTAAATATCTCAAGAATATGGTGGAAAGTGAGGAACGAAGTGTCTTAACACTGGGTTCCCTTTGCGTACCCATTTTTTCACAGTTTTTAAGTTAAAAATATAAAAACCTCCAAATTGACACGTTTATAGTCGCTAGTGCCCCTGCACTTCAACTGGCCTCTGTAAAATAATATTCATAAACACTTATGTAAAATAAACAGTAGTATAAAAACAACGTGAGTCAATTTAATAAAACTGAGTGCCTCACGCCGTTACAGCGGCAAATGTTAGTGTAGTTTAGACGGTATAATGTAATGGAAGGCGCTTGAATTAGTTGTAGACAGGTTATTAATATTTAATTTTGTTTTAATATAAAATAGCTGGTGATGGAAGGTTCCGTATCGGCTTTCTCATGATTTCAATGAAAAGTAAAGTAATTTCTGCTTACAAAGTCAAATTTGCGTATTTAATATGCGACTAATACGAAACATAAATAACTTTTGATTGTGTTGATTTGAGAGTTAATTTTTTTCGCATTATATTCAATAAAATAAGACCACCTCTGCATGCCCTGTATTTATTTTTATAATCTTTTAGTTGTTTTTTTTATCAGCTTCACACTGTCTCCCGCACACAGCAGGGTAGGCACAGGGAACTTCGTGTTAAGACATTCCGTTTTCCACTTTTCGCCGAATTATAAAGGCATTGCGTATAGAGTGAGGGAACTCAACGCCGCGCTTTGCCTCGACACCAGAGCGAAGAAATAAAAATATTAATTTAAATTAATATTTCCTTTCCTCGAATGGGTATCGAACGCACAACCAGTCGATTTTTCAGCACCGCGCCAGTGCGCCCCTGCGCCACAACTGGCCTCATATTTTGTTTTTGTGTGCGATCATTTGTTCTTTTATTTAGAATAAAACCGCAAAAAATGCTTATAATAAAAATTTGTAAATTTTCCCAATTACAATAACGACCATTATCTATTATAGCCAAATATCCAAATTGCGTGACAGTAGCGTTTGGCTATTGTTAGAGCATAGGATTATCAGAATATATGTATGGATTAATTTTAGTTAGTAACATAAGCTACAATTATGTTACACTATTATAACATGTCATATAAATAATGGAATCTTTCAAGCCTGAATAGTAGATCGTAAAAAATATAATAATAAACCACATACGTTGCGAACAGGACGGTTGTAACAGTGTTCGATTTCCGCTTGAGTAGATGACTTATTATCTTTTCTTGCTCTGGTAACAAGACAAAGCGCGTCGTTGAGTTAGAGTTGGGCGGTGCATCGGTAACGGAGTGTCTTAGCACTAGGTCTCCTCTGCCTACCTTGCCATTGATTACGCGGCGAATTTCATACTAAATACTGTCAAAACGATGTATAAATCTTTTAATTGAGTTAAGTTAGAAGGTAGATTATTTTTTTGCTCTAAGGGACCGTAAACCCGAATAACATTTGATACTAATTTTCGCTCGATACCTCCACGTCATCTCGTGATAAATGGTCTTGAACTCTTGATAGATGGACAACAAACTTATAAGGGTCTCACTTTGTCCTTATTAGGTAAGGACCTCTAAAAATATGTAACTAAAAAAAATCAGTTTCACGCTGTATCCCGCATACCGCAGGGTAGGTAGAGGGAATCTTAGTATTAAGACACTCCGTTCCCCACTTTCTGTCGATTTCTGGAAGCATTGAGCGTTGAGTAGCAGAACTCAACGCCACCCTTTGCCTCGACACCAGAGCGAAGAAATGGAACTATAAACGTGAATTAATAATTCATTTCCTCGTGTGGGGATCGAATCCACAGCCGTCGCGTTATAGTCACATCCTAGTGCCGCTGCGCCACGACGGCCTAATGTAACGGAAAATATGTAACTGTGGAATATAATATGGTACAGAATATAAGACACGGTTATTTATCATTATAATTGGGCGTCACCTTAAAATAAAAGATAAGGGTAAACCATAAGTTTTTTTTTTGTAAAACAAAATATGAAAGATGAAAAATTGTGTCTTTTAAATATGAAAGCCTCGTGTGTACTCTAATTATATCAAGTTTTTACAATACACAATATGGAATGGAAATCGAACAGTCTTGAATGGGAATCGAAACCATAACCGCCATGCTTACAGTCGGATATTTTCCTGCTGCGATATGATGATATCATGTATAATTTAAAATAAGAGGTTATTTTTAATTATACATGTGAAATATAAAATGTCATACATGTTACCTGACGCATACTTTCATTCAGGCTCTCAACGTAAATGGTAATTTTCTAATGTTTTTAGAAAATCACAGTTTTATTAGTTAAGTGATTTAGTTCATGCTTTTTTATATTTCTTTTTATAAAAACGGTTACTATAGAGTGGTAGCCGTTACTTTGTTTCTGTATGTATAGAAATGTAGGTGCATATAATATATTATAAAACGTAATATCCAGATTTTCAAGTTCCCGTAGGAATATCGGGAAATTATTTCTTAGTGAGACTGTATGCCGCATGATGAAGGGTAGACAAGGAACAGTGTTAAGACACTTCGTTCCTATCCCAAGTTTTAAAATTTTGAGTATTGAGTGGCCGAATTTAACACCGCACTTCATCTTATTAGCAGAGGAAAGAAATGAAAATAATTCAGTCCCCTGATTAGAAATCGAACCCGCAACCGTCGTGTAAACAGTTACCACCACGATCTGTTTCATTTAAAAAAAAACTAATCCAAGCATTTTGTTCCAGGTGAAAATCCAGCAGCTATGCAATCTTCCTCGACGACCTACAAACTGCACTTGAGTCTCTACATGTTGCCTTTTTACATATTACGGTGACAAATATATTAGATAAATTTATATATAATTATAATAGATATGCGTATTAAAGCTTAAAATTATTTAATTAAGATTAAAATTATTGTAATATAAAAGTAAGTTATTTATTTTTAAACGGAATTTCCGTAATCTTGGCTTATATGGGATAGACGTTTAAATCCATTTACGATTTAATGTTGATTCGGTTGTTGTTCATGAGGCCGTTGTATCGCATTGAGCAGCGACGGTTCTGGGTTCGATTCCTACGATTTGAGTTAAGAATGGAGTACTTCGATAATAGACAAAAATTGGTGTGACTTCTAATTAATTAGAACAGCACATATTCAGAACATATTCTTATGAATTTAAATTCATAATAATATTTACATGTTTTTAATAAAATTAGTACAAATATTCTCAGAAGAATATTTATTTATTCATAATGCCTCAGTAACCACTAAGAGCAAAATGAGAAAATAATTAAAAAAATAACAATAGAATAACCAAACTTCAAAAGTATAGTAACTTTTATTGTCTTGCATTAAGATTTCTCAAGTAGCTTCAGGTTTTTCAGTTCAGAGAGAAACTAATCACAGAGTGATTTTTGAAACATTGTGTATTTAGTGGCGAAGCAGAAATTCACAATTTGTTAGACCACACTCGGAAAATTAAATTGATTTAAATATAATGATTTCCTCATATAAAAATTGAATCTACAACGATCGCGTCTACAGTCGTAACAATATTTCATTACTTTCCCTCACAAAATGGAGGTTTTACGAAGATTTTCCATAGCACGAGTTGCCAGTCACGTACGTACTTCACTTAGTGACGTCGAAACGTAAGGGTAAGCCGTTCTGTTGAGTCACTCTGACGTGACTTGTCATTTCAACGCTATATTCCTGGAGGGTAGAAAGGGTGAGGAAATTTGAGATTTGCTATAAAATTATTTTGCAAATTTAATTTATTTTTCATTAAAATACTTGTTTTTATACTTGATATGACAAAGCTGAAGGGCAGTTGGGTACGGTACGGTACTTCTTCCGTTCCTACTATAAGCTTCAAAACGCATATCTAAAATAAAATTTGGTGACTAATTGTTTTTTAATCGACTATCATTATAATGTACTGTTATAAATATAATTATAAATTAGTATTTGAATGTGAATATCTAAACATAGTAAGTAGTGAGCACGCCGCGTCTATTTAATTTAACTCTTTATCTATTTATATTTTCATTATAAAGTTTTTTTTAAGTATTATATTTAAAAGGATATTTTTAATGCTACTTTAAGTAAAATTTAACATAGACGGTTAAATATAATTTATATTTCTAATAATAAGAAAAACATTTTATTAGTCAAAAATAATGCTTTTTTTTTATATTAAATAAAAAAAGCAAAACCTGAGAAAGAAATCTCTTTTTCGATGTAATTTTTCATTAATCTAGAAACATTTTCTTGTATCGCATCACATTTAAATTCATTTTTTTTTATTTTCGAGTATAAGTTGTTGATTGGTCTATGTCTATAGTCTATGGTTTGAAGATAACTAGTAAAAATTATAAAGCCTACATTTCTATGAAATTAGTACCATCATTATATTATATTTAATATTATGTTACAAATTGCAGGGACTCATTCAAAAAGTGTATTAAAGTGCGTTTCCGCATGTATTAACATATTTAAATTTTATTAATGCAATTATGTCATTGTTGGACTAAGTGAGAAATGTATACATGACATAATATAATTTTCAAAAATAAAACATGTAAAACTTAATCGCCATCAATATAATCAAATAATATATATCTTTGACATTTGTTTCCATTATATTCGTTCAATAACTATCTTATATCGCTAAAGTTTAATTAACAATTTAAAACTGCCAATTTCATACGGCTTAAGTATAAGTGTCATATATACTTTTATACTTAATGTTATAAAGCTGAAGAGTTTATTTGATTGAGCACCCTTATCTCTAGAACTATTGGTTGGAATTGTTGGATAGTCTATTTATCGAAGAAGGCTATAGTCTATATTATATAACAATTGCATGTAATTCACTTACCTGCGATCCAAGTTACCTTGGGTACTTAGGATCTATTTGTTATATATTAAACCCGGTTTCCATCGCGAGCACAGAGAGCTCATTAAGGACTACGTTGAACTAGCAAGAGTTAGCTTTGCAGTTGACTGCATACTTGTATTCCAAAATCAAAATGAAATCAATCTTCAAACTGCATCCCGCATACAGCAGAGGGAACCTAGTGTTAAGACACTGCGTTCCCCACATGTGCACACCAGAATGAAATTTAATTTATTATTATTTTCATTTCTTCACTCTGGCACCTAGACAAAAGCCCAGCGTTGAGTTCCGCCATTAACCAACAAGTAATACCTCGAAAAATTGGACAGAAGGTGAAGAACGGAGTGTCTTAATACTAGGTTCCCTCTGCCTACCGTATATGCGAAATACAGCGTGAATCTGATTCGTTCATCTAAATATATGTATGTACATATATAAAAAACGATAAATAAATTACTGAATATGAATTGTTATTTGAATTTTAAATTAAACTGAAACCGGATTTGTCACGTATATATAATACGAATATTTATGAAATTATTTTCAATTTAGAAGGTGAATTCCAATAAACCATGAAACGTATGTATTATCTCCTATTTCATCCATTTAGGGTAAAAATTTTTCAAAATCCCTTCTTAGTGGGTGTCCACATTAAAAAATAACATATGTCAAAATTACACGGTTACGCCAGTGCGTGCGTCTTACCTCAGTCAGTGGTACGACTGAGGTAAGACGCATCTTGAGCATCACAGAACAGATCGTATCTTGCCCTCTTATAGAGTTGAAGACATCAGTCTATAGAAGTCCCAGGGTCCGAGATGGTAGTAAAATCGAAGATATTGTTATGATATTTAAAACAAAATAAACTAATTTTAGAAATGGAGAAAACTATCACCATGTTCTTTATCCTTTCAATAGTATAATATATTCACATTTTTATGATTTTTTCATTTTACGAACCCCTTTACGAATGAAAAATATATTTTTTTAATAATTGAAGGTGCGTGAGAACAGAATGTATTAACATGATGTTCCTCCTGTCAAACCAAATATGCGTGAAATTGTTTTTTCTTTTTAATTTAACGCATTTTTCCACAAATAGCATACAGAGTAGACAAAGAGAAACATTAACACAATCTGTTATAAATTTTCTCTAGCTTTAGAGACTGTTAAGCGCGTTGAGTGGAGTGATTCCACACTACATTTTGTTTTGTTAAGAATTTTCAAGCAGATTCGGAAATTATTAACAAGTAGGTGCAGCGCAAAGGAATCTGACTGTCAACTCGATAGCCGTGGGTTCGATACTCACTAATAAATATATTTATTACTATATACTCTTCTTTAACTCAGAATAAAAAGGAATGAACGTAAAGCCGTACCAAAAATACACATTCGATACGAACCCACTAAGATAGATCTTTCTAGTGGAGTTATAAATGTGAAAGTTTATAAATAGGGACATCTGTGTCTCTTTGATGGAATATATCTTGAACAGATACATCAGAATCACGCATAGGCTACAATTTACATAAAGATTTTGTATAATTTGGCTATAATATAACAATAAGATTAAATGGGTGAAGCCACGTATGGGCCTCTAGTATTATAAAAATCTTATCTACTATAAAACCAAGCATTGTAAATAAACATACATATTATATATTTAATTGTGATACAAATCTCATGAAGTTGTTGATATACTGTAAATATTCTAGAATAAGAATATTAAATTATTGTTCATTTTAAAAAAGGTGTTTTATTGGATCTTCCTCTCCTAAGGATGTTTTTGTTTGAGACCCTCAAAGTTAAGAGCTAGATATTTTTAAAAATATCACTAAATTCTTTTCTAATATAAAAAAATCCATCGACCTATATTTTCTAAATAAAATAAAATAAAAACACTATCTACGTCCTTAGAAACAATATTCCCTTTCCACTAAAAAACACGCTATACCTCGTTTAAGTGGCGAATATAATATATATTATATAAGCCGTAGCCTGGAATGATATGTGAATAAAAAAATAATTGGGGGCGCTTATCAGCGTAATGGAAACCAAAATAATGAACTTTAATTTTTAATTTAAGAGAGACAGCCATACATTATTTAAGTTAAAATTTTGACAAAATGAAATTACGATGGTTGAATTAAAAAAATGGCTACATACCTACTTATAATTTTAATGTTATAAAAAAGTTATTTAAATTTAAAAATGGTATTTTTTACACACGCACAGCTTAGGTACCACTGAATCAAATATTTTCTTAGCTTCACGCTGTATCCCGCACTAATATTAAAACACTCTAATTGGATAAAATTTTATTATTTTAGAGTATATTTAATAAGTATTTATAACTCAACGGAATGTGGGGAATGGAAGTCTCTTAATAAATATACTTTTATTTCTCGCTTTCCACCCAATTCTCAATAAATTGCGTGTTGAGTGGCGGAACTGAACGCCGCGCATTACCACACAACCAAGCCTAGAATAAATATAACACAGGCCTAGAATATTTAAATATTTCATTCTCTCAAGTGGAAATCGAATCAACCTACCCGTTTAAGTCCTTATTACATAAAAAAAATCTTTTCCTAACCCACTTAGAAAGTTCCTTTGTAAATTTCATCGTAATGCTAACGATTTTATATAACCCTGTAATAAAGGTACGTTATATTACGCCCTTAGGGGTGTTAGGGCAAAGCCCAGAATTCACAAGAAAGGGCTCAAGGGTTAGACAACATTATATTTAATGGTTATACTGATAGTACTAAAATTCATTTTAACGCACTGCAGTGTGGGAATAAGAAGTTAGTGAGGATAATAGATGTTTTATATTTTGTTGTTTAGATTTGATTTGGTGGTTTAGACTTATTTCTATGTTGGGGTAATTTTGTTTATTTTTGTGCTAGTTGTGGTGCAGGAAGTGTGTAACGCGGTGCCGGTTTGATTCCCATTCGAAGGAATTAATTATTATAATCGCTATATTGCTTTATTAATATATTTCAATTAAGACAGGTAAAAAAGACAAAGCGTGTCGTTGAGTTTCCCCACTTATCACTCAATGTCTCAACAATTCTGCGGAATGAGGGAAATGGAATGTCTTATGATTAAGTTCCGTCTGTCTTTGTTTGACTAGACAAAGGAAAGTTAACGCGTTTCCAAGAACTTTATTTTAAGTCCACAGTCCTTGAAATTATTTTAAATCAAATAAAAGGTTATATTGAGACATCTTTTTTAAAAAAATGTTCATATTACATTAAGCTAACCATCACATATTTTATTTTTCATATTTTGTAGTCATTCCAACATTGTGTAAATGGAGAGCATAGAATAATATAATTAAAAGCATAACATCAGTTTTGTAATAAAAAGAATAAATAAAAGCTCGGCGAAAATGTAAACTAAAAAGTTCAAAATCCATAAATAACAATAAAATTGTAGTGATGAAAATGATTTGTCAAAAGCTATATTGAGTTTTGTTCATTAAACTGTGACTGTAAATAGTGTGATTTTGGGTTCGATCTCCTCTCTGGGAATGCTGATACTAATTCTGGGAGCATGTTGAGAGGCGGAACTCATCGCTGCGTTTTTGCCTCGTTATGAGAGCGAGGAAATGAAAATACGAAATATATAAATATTTTTGAATTTTCGTCGTACGCTTAGGCCTCTGCGCCATAGCTGGGCTCTGGCCTAGTTTAATCTAATATATTCAAAAGGGCAAAAATTTAAAAATCAAGTGATTTCCCACTCATTATCCTATCGCTCTACTTATGAGGATAAAAAATCTGAACAGCAATATATGAAATCCTACAGTGAGAATGTGCCTCAGATTGTCCCTTTCACTAATAATTATTAAGTTCAAGGCTGTTGGTTGGTTAACGACAATCAACCTTCTAAATTAATACTTACTAGGTATTTAATTATCTCCTAACTGTCGTCAAGATGACTTACATCATACATCATATAACATACAATGTTTTTATTTCATCAGAGATTATTCTTGTGATAAAACATTCTGTTCTCTACTTTCTGTTTTTTTCTCCCCGAATTCTGAAGGCATTGCGTGTTGAGTGGCGGAACTCAACGCCGCACTTTGACTCGACACCAGAGCGAAGAAATGAAAATACAGTGTATTTAAGTTAATACAGTGTATTAACTTTACTATAAGTAACATTAATAAGCATTATTAAATACTACACGATAAGAAATACTCAAATAAAAAGAAGAATAGGTATACTGAAAATAATAAACAACAGGTATGCGTGATAGATTGTACGGTAACACGAAATAAGATGAACATATAATACGATGTCATGTAATTCAACCCTATCTACTTACTTACAAAAAAGTATACCCATCAACGCTTTTGCTTTTCTTTATTTAATCTTAAGATATATGAATGTGGGTTAGATTTTATTTATATTTTCTCTTTCCTCAATGTATGATTTAGATAAAAAAGTAACATAAAAGGAATATTTGAATATGTAAGAATGTTGACAATTATGTTTAAGGCTTACTTACGTATAACTATTACTGACATACCGACGCACATGACGAATTTATAAGTGTTCCGTTTTTGGCCATTCAAATACGGAACCCTAAAAATATATCAGTAAAAATATAATACAGTTTCTTTATAAATATTTAAAAATTAAATAAAACACCAGTTAACTAGTAAAGTTTTCTTTAGCGGCCTCTAGTACCTTCAGGAAAAAGTTACGTCTCTTTGAAGAGAAAAAATAAAATACACTGAAATGATGATGAGTGAATTATAATTGTAATAAGAATATATTTAGCTTGCACTAGCTTTACCTTCGGCTTTGCTCATTTTGAAATGAAAATAATCAAGACTCTGTATCATGTACAGTTTCGCGACATTTTTATTATAATCTCTCTCCGATTTCTTTGAACCACATTGGCCCGTTTCCAGTAATTTTTCAGTTCTACAATATCTTAATATTAAGAACTACTTGGTTTAAATTTAAAAAAAAACGTAAAAGATTGATTCTATCCTAAGAAGATTGGATGTATGATGAAAGGCTAATCTATTTTTTTTAATCTGACCACGTGAACGAAATCTCTGTGATAAAAGTTAATATTGAATACTTTCTTAAATGACACTTGAATCCGCTACCATCACATTCAATTAAATTTTCCAAACCAAGTCCGTATAATTAAACCTCTTCCGTTGATTCTAAGGAAAATACAAACATATGCTCCACTTAGGGACATAGACTGAAGAACTCGAGCTTATTAGCTTAACTTTGAATGAAAGTAAGGCTAATTTTAAATATATGTATTCATTAAGATTTTATTTCTAGAAATATTTTATATGTAGTCTCATTGATAACGCTTAAACAAAAATATCTTTGAAAATCTACATACATTTTTATGAACAGCCACATTTTCCGTCAAATTCTTGAGGCATTGCGAGTTATATGGCAGAATTCAACGCCGCGCTATTACCACATTTATAATGTGTCAAATGTGTCAATAGCACTATTGATACACTACTACTACTACTACTATTTTTTTTGCCTCACATTGTATATATTAATATACTAATTCCACAATTTTCGAGATATTGGTTGTTGAGCGGCAGAACTCAACGCCGCGTCTTGTTTGATTTCTGGCTCTTGTTACGCAATCCCTTCATAATTGGGCTGAAACTTAAGCTTACCCTATGTTTCTTTTGTCCTAATAGGATTCGTTTTGTATCCCAGTGAAACCATCAGAATATAAAAATATAGCCTAAACTCCGAATATTACGTCGAAAAATGTAGACGTTGAGGTTTTAATTACAAATGCAAAATTAAAACGTTGGGCATAATATTAAAATACTTGGTCCAGTTGAGAGTGGGTGTGTAATGTTGCTTTATGTTGTACCGCTGTAGCTCATTGCAAATGTATCTTAGTGTGTACAATGACTGTATATTCAAAATACAGAAGACACACTTATAAAAAAACTGTTTCCGTTTCCTGCATAGCAGGGTAGGCAAGGAAATATCCCGCGAAACTGCCGAAATATGCGTGTTAACATTAAATACCTGTCAGCCTATATTAATCATATCGCATGCAGAAATGGATGGATACTCATATATCAAAAATTACTAAGCCGATTTTGATGAAACTAAGACTTTTCTCTAAGTTGGTCTATATTTAATCAAAGTCAAGAAGGTTCGCCTCGATTTCTAGTTTCTACATACATACAAACATACTCTTACGGAATTTAGCACAATACGTAACAGTTATGATTCCTAGAATATTCTTTACTCTAGTGTTTTTTTTTTCAATTCAATTAATTGACCCTTTTTAATCTTTTTTTATGTCGGCTTAAAAGGAAAAGCCAGCTTAATATAGGTTAGACGCCAACAATAGCGTATATTACACGCTCTGATGAGTGTACTTATCCCGATCATTAACAGAGTATCAACGTCCATAGAGACATTGACGGAGAGTAACGAGGAATTATTGCTGCCAAAACGGTGTATTATACATGTTTGTTTGTAGATAAAAATACGGCTTCACGCTTTTTCACGCTAATAACGCTACTAATGTCAAGACTCTTCAGCTTCCGTCCAAATTTAAGACGTAACCTGTGGCTTTACTCAACGCCTTATCCGCCGAATCATGAAATTAATATAATTCATTCCCCCAAGCAAGAATAGAACCTACAACCGCGTATACAGCCAACGACAGCCGATTGTAATACTGATTATCTATATATTTCATCAAACTTTTTTTAGCTCCACGCTGCATATACGGCACGTAGGAGGGTAGCAGAGGGAACCTGGAAACCTAGTGTTAAAACACTCCGTTCACCATTAAGTTACTTCCATTCCTTACTTTCCGCCGAAATCTTGAGGCATTATTTGTTGAGTGACAGACCTCAACGCCATGCTTAGCCTCATTACCATGTCGAGGAAATGAAAATTTAAAATGCTTTATTTTTTAATGCTTTTTGCTAACTGGAAATCGAACTCACAACCGTTTTGCTTACGCTGTGCTGTAGTCGTACGCTGGTTCCCCTGCGGCACGACGGTTTTATGTTACAATTAAAATCTCAAAGACATTTAGTTCTATGTAAGTACCCAAGATTCAAAAGTGTTTGTAATAGAAAAAATGTAAATTGCATAAAGAATATTTTGATGTTAATTTTAATTTTAATTTGGCTACCTAGTGCCTACCTTGAGATGCTCAAGTGTAAAGTGAATATACAAAAACACACACGGATCGAACCTAAAACAGTCGCATTTACATTTAAATGTAAATGACATTCTTTTAAATAAAAGTGTTAAGAAATATGCAAAGTTGATTAAATTGCAAAAAAACAACAAGTTGGATTCAATTCTAAACAACGACAATCATTAACCCTCGGCCCGGACGTTTACTTCATAGTCAAAACCCTAAACTCAAAAGGTACAAACGCCGCCGAAAAAATGTCTGAGGACTTTAAATGATTTGCCCCGGAATGAATCTTTTTATAAGTGTATAAGTCATAAGCTTGAGCGGGAAGAATTCCAAATTTTGTAATAAAATTATATATCGTAGAACGTATATTTTCAGTACCACGCTTTGACTTCCATAAAACAGCGAGTTAGTAGTACCTATCGTCAAGGTACATTGTTCTCCGTTCAAATTATGTTTTGCGTGGAGGGACCATCATATTTCCAGACAGAAATTGGTACCACCCCCGGCATTTAAAACCGGCGTGAAGTAGTGGCTCTTGCCACTGCGTTTCGCATTAGGTAATGCCGGGCCCCGGCGCCTAACATCCTCCACCTTAAAGGCCGGCAACGCACCTGTAGCTCCTCTGGTGTTGCAAGGGGTCGTGGGCGGCGGTGATCACTTACCATCAGATGACCCGAACGCTCGTTTGCCTTGTCCTCTCCCATAAAAAAAAATTAGGCTAAGTACCCGTTTCAAAAAATTTAATCGATTTTCACTATAGCGAATTATATTACTTTATTTACTTCTTGAACAAAACTTACTTAAAACTTATTATAACGTTATTAAATTACCAAAATATTGAATTTATTGAGTATTTTGAAGCAAAATATTTACAGTTATTTCTCGTATAAGATCAATTTTCCAATTTACAGCGTGTAACAAGAGGATCTAGTATATAATTTTATACTTAGGGCGCAATGGAAATATAAATAGTTTAGCATTTTATATGGAAAACACGCTACCAGTGAATCTGAAATCGGCCCAATCTACGTAGAGGCTTATTCAGCTTCACGCATTCCTTCGCATAGTAGGGCAGGCAGAGAGAATCTAGTGTTAAGACAATTTCCACTAACATTCGACATATTACATGTCGAGTGGCGGCGCTCAACGCCGCACGTTTTCTAAAATCACTCCTACTACTTAAATGATCGAACTCAAAATCATCGCGGGTACTATGAAAGGTTGACTATGACAATATGAAAGCTTATATTGAACCTTTGATTATGAATTCCAATTCGTTTCTAATTACTGCACTCGTTTATGGTATTGATAACATATCAAATATGTATATGATAGTTGTTGCAATTTGCAATGAAAACTACAAACGACAATTGGTTTCAACCTAATTGATTGTTTCGAAGTCAGTAAAATAGTATATTTATAATGTTATGGTGGTAGTAATATATGTATTTAGTGTGCTACAGAACCCTTCAATGGCGAGTCCGACTCGCTCTGGGTCAGTTTTTAGAATGAAAGATAAACATATCATGAAAAAGATTAGCAGGAACCTATTTGTTTAATCTATTTTATCTTTATTCATATATTCCGTGTTAAGCATAAGAGGCTTAATGATATACAAATGTATAATTCGTTTTTAAGTATTTTTAATGTAGATACATCTTAATTAACTTGAAAGTATATGTATATTTTCTATTAAAATATATAATTATTATCGGGCATATTGTCATAATGTCTTATAATAATTATAGTAATATAATTATAATATATATTTCAACTAAGAATATATACTTCTATAGTTTCGAATACAAACACATCAAAGTATATTATTTTTAATAATATACAAAATTCCAATTTCATTAACCAAACTGAGTAATTGATAGTCCAGAGTCAACATCTCACCGCCTTGAACGATCTTAATCGAGTGAATATGGAATCGACGGCAATGCAAACTACTTGGCGTTAGACAGAAGCAAACAGCGCCACGTATTGAGAATTCCAATTCAAATTTGACGCAAGGGGTCCTTATGTAATAAAATTATTTCTTATTAAGATGTAAATATAATCAATTATTATTAAAATTAATTGATACATCCATACGTCTACACTTCTATACTGATATACTTTTATACTTATAGTACAATCTGATGATTTCTTTTGTTGCACATGCCAATCAGGAATTGATGCTTACTATGCTGGATGTTAGGTTTATAGAGGAAAACTTTATAATAACATCATTTTAATTAATTCCATGTTGATTCGGATACTTGGAATATGTTACATACAACTCATATCTATTTCCATTTGATCTCGGGGCGGAACTTGCAGAGAAATCTATCTTAATGTCAGTGAATTAATGAAGCTACTGTTATTACTAATTGTAGGAATATACCTAGTTCATTATTATTATTACATTTATTATATCCATAATTTAAATTTTTAACTATAAATAGAAAATGTACCTAAAAAAAAATTACAATTTTCCAAGCTATCAGTGGCTAAGGCTATATATATACGTATATGTTACGTCCCTCGATTTAACTCTTCGTTCAAAATTACTTCTTACTCTTCTAACTTCTTTCTCTTCTAACTAATAACAAATATTGAACCCGCTGTCATTTAGACATTTAGCAAATACTCCACGATAAATTGAATCAATTTGTATATTTTAAAAAACAAAAAAGGCCGATGGCCTCAACATTTGAAACACGCCGATTTCTTTTGACATACGCTGCAAAGCAGATAGAACGATAACGACGTCCCCAAGAGGCACGCTTACCTGCCCTCGACCCGCCTTGTAATGTTTGCTGCCAAATAGGATTACACAGTGTCCCTTACAATGTCTGACGGCCTTACCACCTTCAAAGTAAGACATTACATGATTTGTGTAATTTAATTGTATTTAATATGTATGTAAAGTACTTGATGACACTGGATGACGATGTAATTTTTTATCTTGGTAATTTCGAATATATAAAATATTTTATAATTAACACTTTAATATTAAGCCGTCGTGGCGCAGTGGCACAAGGGTATGTCTGTAACACGACGGTTGTAGATTCGATCCCCATTCGAGGAGGAGAAATATTCAATTACGTTTATATTTTTATTTCTTCGCTCTGGGGAATCATAATACGTGATAATCACTTCCAGGCAACCCTTCCCAAAAAAAAACAAATACATGTAAATAGTTGATGTACAAATAATAAAAAAAAATATCTTTTTAAAACAAAATTATTACAAGATCTATAGATTTTGTACTATACGTGAAAGCATTTTTTATAGTAAATAGAGATGGTAAATTGAATGATTTACTAGTAAATTATTACTGTTTATCTTTGCATTAATCTGAAATGTTCTAGAAATTAAGAAAAAATGCTGTAAATGTATGAAGTTCAAATCAAAGTTAATCTTCATGACCTATTTGATGCAGGCCTTATTATATTATAAATGATGACTGTGGATGAAAAACTTATGAGAAGTTTATGTGTTTTGATCTATCTTACTAAGTTTTCCTTATCATATCTCTCTGTGTGTCTGTGGAAATGTTGTGTCACCATATCCTAGATTAGCTGTCACTTGCGACTTCGCCCCTAAGGTCATTCCCTTCATGACCTTAGGGGTCAGTTAATATTCTACCTATCACCTTCCGCAATAATTGAACTGTAAGACATATAATGATTTTTTCAACTTAAACCAATTGATTCTGAGGTTAAAACAAACAAACTCTTTAGCTTTATTATATTACTATAGTTCATTGGCATGAACTGAAAATAATGGTTATTGATAAAACTTATCCAGTGAACTTTACGAAGTTATATATTATAAATTTTAAAAAGTACAGTTATATGTATAAAGTTTTTTTTTACTTCATGTCTTTTCCCGTTTAGCAGGGTAGGCTGAGAAAATTTAATGTCGTCACCCAGTATTCTTTACATCTGTATTATACTTTTTGTGTAGTAAGCAGCAAACGAGCGTACGGGTCACCTGATGGTATATGATCGTCGCATGACTCCAAGTAACACCAGAAGAGATACCTTCAATGTGAAGGTAGATGCGCTTTTTGAAGATGAGCCAAGACGTTGCGTATTGTAAAACGGAACTATACCCCACTCCTGTCTTGCCAGAGAGGGCAAGTGAAGATAATTATTTTCCCGAGTGGGTGTCAAACTCACGACCATCGCTTTTACAGTCAAACACTGCGCTAAGGTGCACTTGAAAATTTAACTTTTAAGTAACTAAAATTTTAAAATTTGTTTTCTTTTCCAATGTTACAAAATGTAACAGAATGCCACAAAACTAAATTTAAATAATGTGGTTTGTCCGTGAATTATTTTAAAGTGACTGAAATAAATCTTCAACTGAACAGTTAGTGACGTGTTGTTCTATCTTGCACTAATACAATTTTAACGTTTTCTGGTCTATTTTCGGTTAAATTAAATAAATAAAATTAAATATGTTAATAAGCACAACAAGCACAAAGTGTGACTATAAAAGCGACTGGTTGTGGGTTCGCCCCCCACTCGAGGAATTGAAATATTTATATACATTCATATTTTCATTTCTGGTGTCAAGACAAAGCGTGGCGTTGAGTTTCGCCAGTCAACACGCAATACCTCCAGAATCCGGCAGAAAGTGGGGAACGGAGTGTCTTAACACTAGGGTCCCTTTGCCTACCTGCTATTTGCGGTATATAGTGTGAAGCTGATTTGTTAATAACTGGTAAAGCTAAAATCTGTAAACTGAATCTTTATTATTATTGACACAAACATACAGTGAACAGATATTAACGTATTAGAAGAGTGAAAAAAATACATATTTCATATGAAATATTGAATATATTTATTTCCTTGCTTCCATTTAAAACCTTGAAGATCCTATTTCATTCCACCTCGTAAATATGACAAAGTTTTGACCAAAATTAAAGTTATTAAAATGACGATTAAAAATATAATTTCATTTGGACGCTGGCGGTCGCGGCATTATGAGGGTTGTGGCTTCCTTATTGTGGAGAATACTTAATGATTCCGTTGTAAAGTATGAAAATGAATTTATTAAATTATATTTTAATTGAATTTTATGGGACGTTATGGTAAGTGGTCGTATCCCAAAGGGACAGATGTATTGTGGGTTCGATTCGAGAGCAATATGCTCTCGAGGCAAAATCGCACTAAAAGCACATTATATTATGTATGTATTCAAAACGGACCTTCAAAAGAACTAGCCATTTTACTTCTTATAGGTGCGAGTACCATTCCGCTAAATTGCCATTTGCAAAAACTTTCACACGATCTAAAATTCTTAGGAGAATTTATCAAGTTAATAGTCCCACTTCAGACGGTGCCAGAAAATGGATTCAGTTCTGGCACGTTTTAAATACACTCCAAAATGCGGTCTGGATTTTCTTTAATATATTTTTTGTGTATACCCGAAACGCTGTCTAGCTGACAAATAATAGAAATAAAAAACAAAACATAGTGCTCAAACTCTCCGTTTCTTACTTTTTGCCCAATTGATATTTTGTATGTTTATTGGCGAAATTCAATGCCTCTGTCTAAGGGATTTTTTTTTCCTTTTTTCAAATATTTCCTATAAATGTTATAATAAATATATTTCTCTTAAAAATTGTAATAAAATACTTTTAGTTGGTTTCGTTGATGGCATTGAATGATTGAAATCGAATTTATCCGGCGGGACTATTCAAATGACAGGTCGAAATTACCTCTTATATAATAAATCATATTTATGAAACCTTTGAAAAAGCTCTGCTGTTTTTATTATATTTCAAAATGTTATTTACATACGATAATAAACTGCTTCACACTGTCAGGCACATTCACACATACTCACTACATATATTCACTATCTTCTTGCTTGCTTTCTTTATTTCTCGCTTTATACGGCATATAGTGTTAGGAAAATCCATTTCCTACTTTCCACTGAGTATTCGAGTCAACACCTCGCTTTGTCTTATTGCCACAACGCTGAAATGAAAATATTTTATTGCTTCGAGAGGGAATCGAACTCACAATCGTTCTCACACGTTATATTGACAATCAGACGTTATATTGACATGATATGTAAACATATTACCACTTGTGGTTAAACATTCACGTTTTAAGTCAAACATATTCACTCGTGTGGTCACATATTCATAAATAAATTATCAACATAATCACATTTATTAACACACTTCCACATGTTCTTACATGTGATTACACATACATGTGATTACACATTGAATTACGTATGTGGTGACACATTCACGTGTGTCGCATGCGTTGACGAACACATTAATTCATGCAGCGGATATCGAACTAACGACTATCGACGATCGTTTACAGATCGAACCTTCTGACTAAAATACATTTTTTCAAAGTAATTATATTATTAAAATAATAGTCTTGAACAATTGGTCTAACAGTTCCTTAATTATAGGCATCGGATGTAACAAAATTACAACGGTCAAATAATTACAGAGAGAAGTGTTGCGGTTGAGTAAACCGCACTTTACTTTAACATAATATTATATTATTTATTTATTACATTGTATTATAGGAAGTTATTAGATACTTTTATTAGATACTGAAGAAGTCCCAGAGTCTAACTGCAAACGCGATGGTTGTGGGTTCGACTATTACTCGAGGGAACGAATTATTTTCTTATTTTTGATATTTTTAAAGTGTTGTTCCATTCTTGGGAAGAAATACTTAATAAAAACCATACAAAAATTTGAACGTTTTTTTTGAACCCGCGCCTCTTGGAAACCGTCCATGTGCTCTAACCACTAAGCCATATGTTCTCATCAACCTACATCGAAATTCTTATACGCTTGTTAAACAATTTATTTATATCGTTAGCGTCTCTGTAGGGAAATTTTTACAAATTTCCGCTACCCAAACATAATTGCTTAGAATAGTTTGACAAGAGAGAATGTTATTTATTTAATTCGCTACGTTTACGGGCGAAAGTATTTTCGTATTTAGTGTACTATTAGTGATCAAAACTCTTTGGCTGTACTGAATGTAACTGGCTGCTTTTAATACGACTAAATGTCACATTCTGAAGATGCAATAAATAAATTTCTCTTTCAATTATCTTTAGTGTTATATAGTAATAAATAGTTTTGATTTCTTTCTTTTCTAAACTTCACTTAATTAAATTTAAGTACTGCTTATTATTTTAGTAGTGCTTCATTACTATTATTATACCTGATATTTAATATTTTATTCAACTAATTAATTTAAAGAAATTTGATATTTTTTTAATAAAATTATATTTATAATATTTATAGTACATTAGACAATAAACTGTAGAATGACAAAACCGCAATAAAATCCGTTACCTATTTTATAAAATCTAAGCGTACATCGTAGAGAAGCGATGTACCTAGTATGTAAATATAAATTAATTTGATGAACCTTAAAAAGATAAAGGAAAAATTCTTAATCGAAATAAACAAAACAGCACAATCCTTCACCGCAATCGAGATACCGAATCACTGGCACAATAGACTAAAGAGCAATGGTCAATTCTGTTCCGTATAACTCAAATTTACAATCGAAGTCCTTATTGTAATAGAAGAAGGTTCAAATTCAATAGAAATCCAAGTTTAAATGAAAGAGAATATATTTAGGAACGTGCAATGGATCGTATGGCCGTCATTTCCTGATACTGTCCAAATAAGACTGTTTAAATCTGTATTGAAATTTGTAGGCCAAGATTTAAATAAATACCTGGAAATCTTCCCGAGAGAGAAATTTCGAAAAATCCTCTCCAAAGTCCTCCTTTCACTCTCTAACCTTATATCCTCAAAATGTTATATATTTCTAAGTTCTACATATATCTAACAAGCCGTTCTGGGCGGCTTGAACTAGGAAGGCTT
Organism: Heliconius aoede; assembly: GCA_037355905.1. Lineage (NCBI taxonomy): Eukaryota > Metazoa > Arthropoda > Insecta > Lepidoptera > Nymphalidae > Heliconius > Heliconius aoede. The sequence continues at coordinate 894,687 of JBAIZZ010000153.1, forward strand.
GAAAAGGAATTATTATTTTATTCCGCTCATGACCCAGACATTTATGGTATGAGAATCTGGTGTTAAGACACGTTACCCACTATCCGGTCAAAACTCAACGCCGTGCATTATGAAAGATAAATAATGCACTTTCTAGATCGGGAATCAAACCCACAACCGTCACCTTTACAGTCAAATGTCGAGCCACACCACGACGGCCTTAATACTTTTACTCAATTCCAAAATTTAATAGAAATCATGTCTCGTAAGACAAAGCGCGGCGTTGACTTCCGCCACTCGACACGCAATGTCTCGAAAATTGAGCGACACAGCGTGAAGCTAATAGAAAAATTAAAATGATCGTGTCAGTTACAACGCAATTGTACCGCTGTACTCGATGAGGTCATCATTAAACTAATTATTATAATTAACTATATTAGTTGCCACATAAATTGTCACCATTAAATAATGCAATTATACATATATTAAAATGTATAGATAGCACCCATATTAATATTTAATGTAATAAAAATATTATTGAACTGTTATAATAACTGAGGGAAAGCGATAGCAATGAGCTTTGTCTCCGCTCAGGGGAAATTTTCTATTTTTTTTAGGTTTACTCATAAAGTCCCGCTGAATTTCTTGCGGCGGTTCTTATCAGGTCTGATGTATTGATTTTAATGACTGATGGTTATTTTTTTATAATATTATAGCGATCTCGACATAAATGGTCCTTACACAACACAGTAAGAGTGGAGAGTGGACAGTAAGAAAAACGTAGTGTTCCTATTAAAGTTTCTTTTCAGGTACGATATGTACGATACGCTCTAAAAAACACGTTTTTCCATACCAAATGTTTTTGAATGTGCTAAACTCGTCTACAGGTCTTAGCTTCATCATCAGATCAGCTCGACGATACCATATTATTGTAATGTCACCTAAGCTACAAATTAGCTCCAAGTTACATGAGACAAAGAGGGTCAAATCCTATCCTGCTTATAAATTATTTACAAGTCGACCTTATTTTATAAAAAAAGCCTATTGAAAAAAGTTTAAAATATAGTAAAATTATTAACTATTATTGAAAAATCAAGTTTTATACGTTTTAATATTTAATGGTGGAAGTTGCGGTAACAGCGTGTGTTTGAAGCTACGAGTAGTTCCTAAGTGGCTATTAGTCATAAGTACCAACGTATATTTCTTAGAAAGTTTAAATTGATTATTGATTTAGTGTATTAATAGATAATATTTTAAATTTATATAAATATATAAAGCTATTCCGTTACTTAATGAGAGACAACGGAAAAAATTTTCTCTATATGCGGGCAACGGAAAATCAATGTGGAATCATGAAAGATAAAATAACAACGTTGGAGAGGCGAATAATAGGGAGCACCCTCTTTTTTTTAACTTAATTATGTTGCTAGAATACCAAAATAGACAAGACTTATTGAGATATACTTGTTAATCAAGACTTGTATAATCTAATGGGAGTTCACGATGTACTGATATATAATTTAGTCAAGTAATCCTCTACAACCCATTCTCACATATCTGCAATTCCAAAACAATTTAATTTTAAATCGGTGTCGTCGTCAATGTAGAGGCTGGACGAGACGCTGAATCACAATAGCACCGGAACAAGGGTTTGCATGATTCCAAGATTTCAATACCCAATACACCCAGAATTCGGAGGAATAAGTTAACGGAGTATCTTAACACTAGGTTCGTTCTGCCTAACTTGCTTTGTGCGTACGTGTCTCTGAAAAAAGAGCGAAGAAATGAAAATAATAAAACTAACCCCATAACCATCGCGAATATAATAAATTTATAACAAAAAGATATTACACAAAAATAGCACTTTATTTGAAAAAAAAAATCACTTCACTGTTCTTGATAACTGACACTTTTATTGACCCTAACAATCTTGCCTTGCATCTCCCTTGGTATTCCATGTCTCTCTGTCATGTGTCGTCTCACAGTTGCCGTTTTAGCGTATGTCGCACCACATTTATTACACAAATAGACATACAGCCTGTCGTGGATACTGTTAGCGTGAGCCAACATAGCACTTTTTTGGAAAAACTTTTTGGGACACTGTGGACAATGTATTTTCTTTTCCGTATGATAAATTAAGTGTTTCTTCCAAATTCCTCGTCTACGGAAGGTGAGACCGCATTTTTCGCAAGCATACGGTCTTTCGCCAGAGTGTAGTCTTTCGTGTTCTATTAAATCGAACTTTCTAGGTGCTTTGAAAGAGCAAGTGGAACATTGTAAGTAAGGTCCCGTACCGTGTCGGGACACTTGGTGGATTTGGAGCTCTGTGAAAACTGGGAACCCTTTGCCGCAATGCTCGCAAATGTACCTGAAATAATTATTTATTATAGTATTTTTATTTCTTGTAACTTTCATAATTCACAGTGTATCGTATAAAATGAATTCTTAAGATATTCCCATATTTTCGAGATCTAATTTGTACATTTTAAGGACAGCATTTTATTACTTCAAGTTGTTTACAGCATATAACTAGGTACGAAGACGGAATCTAGTATTAAGACTTCGTTCCCCATATATTGCTAAGTTTTCAAGACAGCAAGTGGCAAACCGCAAGGACGAGTTTTGTCTTTTAATAGAGCTAAGAAATGAAAATAATTTATTCTCCAAAGCTTGATCGAAGACAACTTTCTTATGTTTGATTGTTTTCGTAAATTTTCTTAACTCCGTACACAAACTAAAAAGCAAATAATTATAATTTGTAAACAATTTTTAATAAATAGTAAGTGACAAAATAGTAACATTTACTAGCAATGGTGGGCTTATTTCTAAAAGAAATCTCTTCCAGCCAACCAATGTAAGTGAATGTCTGTCCAATAGCGGGAAGAGATTATAGTGCAGTTTTTAAACAGAGAAAAAAACAAAATAAAAATAATAATATTAAAAACATATACATAATATCCTAGCTATTATAACATACATAGCTACATATACAATATCACCTAACATAATGTTAAAATATATAAATAAAATAAACTTATAAAAAAATATATATGATATATTGAAATATACTATTTAAAAATAGATTTACAATAAAATTATACTCGTTCTGGTAATCTGGTACATCGCGGCATTGAATTCTGAAACTCAACACTAAATGCTTTCGGAATTTGGTGGATAGTGGGGAACGGAAGTGTCATAATGGGACCGTAGTACACTAGATTCTTAAGGTCCCACTAAACTAAAGAAACTAAAGAAAAGAATAAAATTGTTTGAAGTTACTTAGTATTACATTTTCTTTGCGTTTATATATAAAAAATGTATGAAGATGAAAAAAGATATAGTATCATTGAAAAAATATAAATCATTACTGCTGAAATGTCCTAAAAAGGAACGGAGTCTTACACTACATTATCCATTAAGACATGTTGCCCATTTTCTGCCGAATTCTCATGGCATTGCATCTTGGCATAATGACTTTCATTATAAATAAACTAAATATTTATAATAAAATATATATAATTCTATTCAATAATATGTATAAGTGTAGAAATACACACACATATAATATAATCACACATTAAATAAATTATAAATAAAAAGTGTAGTATATGGCACTCCAATTCTATAACAACCATGTTATATACAGGTTATCAGATAATAATGTATAAGTAACAGTTCCCTACATATCAATTAATCTGTATTGCAGTTAAAACTGTATACAGGCTGTAGTGATGCTGGTGGCGTTATGGTGTTTTCTAGCTTCACACTGTATTAATTTTATTGAATGCTAATCTCAGAGGAACCCCAGAACCCTAGAACCCTAGTCAGTACTCAGAAGAGATGGAGTGATAAACATTAATCTCTGTAGAATACAGGTCCACTGTCATCAATTCATACATGGTCCTCATAGAGGTCCTTGTGCTTTAATTTATGTAAACTTCTAGTATGATCAATAGTTTTTGAAGATCAGTCAAGGTCTTCCCGTTTGAATGTTATAAATATAATTTATACAATACCTGCATCCATTATGTCTTTGCATATGATGTTTGTATGTAAGTTGGTTTCTTAATACTTTTTTACATATGTTACATACTAACGAAGTGTTTTCAACTTGATTCTTATAATCTAATGGGTTTTTCATTATTAAACGATTCCTAGTTTTATGTTTAGATTTAATTTTAACTTTTATAAGATTTTCACTTTCTAATGATTTATAGGCACTTGTGTCGATTAAACTCTCCATTTTGTCTAATATTTTATAATCTTCCGTTAAATCCTCATTAAGGGATTCGGTTTCGTAATAATCGTTTTCGGAAGTTATGTTTATATTTCCAATAGTTTCATCGCTTTTATAGTTTATATTACATTTTTTGGATGGACTTCTCTGTTTTAATCTTCTTTTCTTATTTTCTTTAAAACGTTCATTAGGAAAATAATACCTAAACATAGTGTATTCCACAACGTGTTCCTTCAATTTTTCTTTTTCTACACTCTCAGCAAATTTTTTAAGACGCTTTTCACTTGATTCAGATAATAATTTAAAATAGATCGCCTGTTTTAACAAATATAAGCACTTGGCACACATAAATGTAGGTAAATAATCTTGTTTTCGTATTGTTATATTACTAAAAGTTAACACTGCTTTCCCATAGTCATTCACAATATTTTCACTATTATCATCAATTAATGCCACCATATTTTTGTTATTATCGTACTTTAAGCATATTCTGCAAATAGATTTATATATTTCTTCATAACAATCCATTATTGTTTGTAAAAAATAAGTGAAAACAAACTCCAAGCCGCAGTTCCATTCGATGTCACATTCGATTTGACAATTGACATTTGGTTTGACAGTTGCGTGTTGTTCTTTCATTGTGTGTATTAGTTTATTAAATGAACACAAGTGGACAAAGTCGCGGGCTGGCCGCTAGTTTTTAATATATGTATTAAATTATTAAGTATTTATTAAGTCTTACTTGTCAAGTTTTTTAAGACAACATTTATCACAAATCAAGACTGACCTAATCTTGATTTCGTGATTTTTATATTTTTGTGATTTGTGATCGTCATCATCAACTACTAACCATTATACAAAGAATATTTTTCGTACGTTATATGAATAAAAGTACTATAAAACTGTTTATCTACGGATCTCAATTACTTAACCTAAATGTGTGCTAGAGTAGAGCTGGTCTTTTATAAATAATATATTTGACTTTTGCGTATTTAAGATTCATGTCTTACTCTACACAATAGTTTTTTAGCTTCATGTAACCTTCATTTAGCATGTTAGGCAAAGCGAACTCGGGAACTAAGTGTTATATTTGAACTTGCTCGAGTGGGAATCGAAACCAAAATCTGTCGCGCTTACGCTTAGTTGCCCCTGCGCTACAACTGTTGTCTATATAAGATGGTTGAGTGTTTTATTTCTACTCGGTGTAACGTATAAAAACCCGATCAAGGGAGAGTCCGGCAACTCATATCTCACTTGAATTAGCGGCTTTAATACCAAATACTGTCTTTTGAGGCAGTTTTTTTATTTTTTAGGATTTAATTACAAATATATAGTTTTCTGATTTTTTCCTAAACAAATACTACCTGCAGGCTCTAGTTGCCAAATTTCATAATTCTAAGTGAAACGGCAGTACCCTATTTATTTTGATTACCTTTAAAGTGCCGAAATACGCGAATTGTCCGAAAAGGAAGCTTACTTTGGCGTTGGTAACAATATTTCTTAAATAACACTCGACTTAGAGGAATTGTAATTAAGTAGAGGTTTCGCAAATAACATTAACAGAATTTGTCTACCGCCTTAATGAATAAGTATTTTGAAGCAAAAGCTCGGGTTGATGAATGATTAATTTGTAGTATAAAATAGCTTTGTATTACAAAATATATTGAGGCAGCCGTAGGTCAGCTGTTGGCTGTAAACACAACGCTTGTGTATACGTCCGATTTCCAACCGGAGTAATTTCATTTTCATCTCGTTGCTTTAGTAGTCAAGACGCGGCGTTAAGTTCCACCACTGGATACGCAATGTGAACGGAATGTCCTGCATACTAATTATATTCTTTAGTACTTTAAATTTTTTTTAATAAAAATATAATTTTTTTTAATGAGGTCTAACGGGGTGTACAATAGAATTGCATCTGTACATGACATAATACTTGTGGGCTCTAGTTCTTTTGTATTTATAAGAATAGCCCGTAACTTTCTTCGTGTAGATTATAAAAGGTAAATATTTGCATTTTGCTGTTCCGGCAGGAATACAAAATCGAAAATCAACTTCACGTTGATTGAAGAACCTAAACTCCTCACTAATAAGGCTTTATAATAATTCGCAGACGCTAGGCTTTTAAATACTATCATATACCCGTATAGGTATTGGATCCATTGGCTGCGTAATGACTCGATCAGCGTGTAGCGACACGCTAATTAGACTAGCTTTAGTTTTAGTTACCCTCGCATTACACAAGATTAATGAAATCTGAGAAAGTGAAAATGATAAAATATAAATAAAATTGAATTGTATGTCTGTGATTTGAAAATAAATGTGTTTTTTAAGTGTATGTAGTTAATCATTACACGAAACTAAAACGTAAATAAACAAATTTTAAAAATATGTCTGTATTCTGTTTAACCGGACTAATCTCCGGAATAGCTGAATCGATTTTAATGGGACTTACTGGAAGATACACGAGATTGTCGAGCAATATATAGGCTACTTTTTGTCTCGGAATTTGGGGCGACCGGGATTTACGCGTAAAAAATCACATTTGCCGTAAGCGATTATCTATCTACCTCTCGCCCGCCACATGGCATTAGAAAAAAACCTAACATTCTTTTTTATCAAAGAAGTCTTTTTTGCGCGCGATAACAAATAAAAACAATTCAAATTGCTATTTATTTAGCGTATATCAGTGTTTCTTAAATACATTTAAACAATATCAAATAAATAACCGTGCAGTTAAAGCGCGAGAAGCCGCGAGCGGACCACTAGTACATAACAAGTTTAAATTGCTTTCTTAAAATCGAAAAGACTAGTTTAAATGAAAAAAAAAAATATTTTGACACCCAAGACTATAATTAAATATTTTTTTTATTTCTCGTTGTATTTTGTATATTATAACGGGATAGGCAAATTAACTTAGCTTCACGCTTAATTTCTAGCGGGGTAGTCAGAGAGAACGTAGCGCCAAACGCTACGCTCTCTACACACCTCTTTCGCCTCGTCCACTGTCCTCATCCTCTTCATGTACTTTGTCTACAATAGCGTGATCCCAAAGCACCACGACGGGCTTACCCCATAAAACCGTTTCCTTTTACCCAGTCCACAGTTAGCTAGCATCAAAAATATACCCACTATCAAAAAATACAACACCTCAACTCCATACAATATCTTTAAACACATTCGGCGGTAACAGCAACATAAGCCAATAAAACGTGAGCCTGATAGCGACCACGGCCGCTATTTCAAGTGACAACGACTTCACGCGCCACCCCCGGGACCTCTATAGAGCAGTTATTACCGTAATATATACAATAATATTGTATTATAGTATGAAGATAGAATATATATTTGTAATAGAATTGATATTTGTTTAGCTATTATGTTAAAAGATGGTAGAAATAATGTTTTATTGAAGGTATTATTATAATAAAATATTTATATAGTTAGTATGAGAGGCAAAGGAATAGTTCAGTTGACCTTCGGTTCGGTTCGATTAAACATAGTGTTGATAGTCTTCGATGAATATCACGTAAAAAGCATGAGGACGCTCTGGAAGGCATGTATGACAAGGTTGATGACAGTGGACGAGGCAAAAGATACCGCTTGGGATAAAGTGTGAAGCATAAAAAAATATATAGTTCGTTTGTCTGTGCTTATATTTATTGAAATTTAAAGCATATATATGTAATGTAATAATGATTATATAATAATTATTTTGGGTGTATTATTGTAATCAAAGTAGAGGCCCGTTGTGGCGCTGGAGCACAAACTCACTACTGCAAACGCGACAGGTTATAGGTTCAATTCACACTGGAGGAAATTAAATGTTTAATATTTTCTTAGCCTCATTTTGGTCCCGAAGCAAAGCGCGGCGTTAAGTTCCGTCAGTTAACATGTAATGCCTTCAGAATTCGGCAAAAAGTTTGGAATGGAAGTATCTTAATAGGAACGGAGTGTCTTAACGCGTTTTGTCTTTTTGAGTAACAATAAAACCCATAACTTTTACGCCAAAATTACATGAGTATTTTTTGAGCGTACCTACTTCACAAAGTGATAAAAATATTTCTTTACATATGTATACCATCATCTATACTATTAATCACTATTGTTTTTATTTATCTACCAGAATCAGAAAAAATAAGCTTCACCCTATATCCCGCACATAGCAGGCTGGGCAGAGCAAACCTAGCGTTAAGACACTCCGTTCCCCATTTTCTGTCCAATTGTGGAGGCAGGCATGTTGAGTGACGGAACTCAACGCTTTATTTTCTCGAGTGGGGCGAGTTGTGGGCGAGAGTGGAGTTTCATCGAGGCTCAAAAGAAAAAAAATGATTTAACAAAAATACGTTTTAGCCTCACTACATCAGTCCCGTGTACCTACTCACAAACGCCCCCAAAATTGCTCGGTTCGACCTGAACAGTTACGTATAAGCTCTCATAACTCAGCTTTTGATCCTCGTTTATAGAAGTCATGGGCCCTCGGCATAATATAAAAATTCTTACACCCACAGATTTCTGGCCAAAATATTGCGCTTCATGCTATATTAAAAGAAAGTCAATTTTCTCATGCAACAAAAGACACCAGCGTTATAGTTCTGTCGATCATGTTTTTTATAGCAGTTCTGGTCGCAGTCTTTATAAGCATAAAATCCAAATAAAGTCAATTTTAAATGAATTTCTTTTTGAAATAGTATTTGTATAATATTGAAATTTCATTAAAGAATTCTTTAAAAGCTTCCCAAAACTTTACTAAAACTGATTTATATGAAATTATTTGAAAATTGAGAGGCAAATAATAATTAAAGTATTTCATTAAAAATCCTCGAACAAACTTTTGTACTCTGGGCGCGCAGTAAGTCATTTTGAATGTCATTTCTTGCTTCAATGGTTATTGTTTTGGGAGTCGGTTCTCCCAGCTATGTAGATGGGAAAGTTTGGAAAAAGTCCAGATTATATTTCGTTTTAGGGTTGATTTGATTAGCTTTTAACTTTTATATAGTTCTTGGATAAAAAAAACGCGGGTTCCGTCACTCAATATGAGATGTCGTGGAAATTAGGCGGAGTGTAGCATTCCTCTGCCTACTTACTATATGAGGGGTATAGTAAATAGGCAGAGGATAATAGGGTGAAGCTAAAATGTCTTGCAACCATAACTCACTCTATACAATTTTATAAATATTTCAATTTTGAGTAATTTCTTACATTTTTTGGAGGTGTATCACATTGAAATTCAGATTTAAGCAATATTTTATCCTAATTACGTATATTTTTCACTATCACCTCTGTGGTCAGCAGGAAACAGGTAAATATTAAGAATTGTGCATACACAAAATGACATTATAAATGTCCAATGTAAGTCTTACTGCGCCCACAGTGAGTAACACTGAATCGTTTAACGTCACATAATATATATAGCCTATTGGTTTTAAAAGATTTTCTTATTGAACAATTGTTTTTTTTGAAATCACTACGTGAAACTCGACCCATTTTGAAAACATAACCAAACAAACTATGGACTTAGATGGAGCCAGTCATGGCGCTGGAGCACAAGCGTGCGACTGTAAAATCTGTGTGTTGGTCCAATTTTCAGTCGAGGAATTTAATTATTGCATTTCCTCACTTTTAACATAGTAAAGTGCGGCGATAAGTTCCCCCACTGAACATGCAATGCCACCAGAAATCGGCGGAAAGTGTCTTTACACTAGGGTCACAGGTTCCCTCTGTTATGTGCGGGGAACAGGTTAAAGCAAAAAAAAAGATAATTATCTTCTCTTACCACATAAATATAAACCTAGGTAAACCTAGGTAAGCAATCTTTCTAAAACATTGAGCCAAAGTTAATACAAAATTTGGGTATCGTTATAGATAACGTTCACAGATACGAGTACGTGTGATCTAAATGAACTAAATAGTCAAATGGGTGTAAGTTTGTTTATAATGTAGTTTAAAACCAAATTAGTTTTCCACAGAAAACACAACGATTCATTAAACTTTGAATGAACAACTTTGTGTATAGATTTTGTACGAGATAAGTTTGTCTTGGTAATGTTAGACTTATAATATGTTGATAGTTATAAAACTTATTATTTATTGTTTCATAATATATATATTAGAATTATCAAAATAGTTGTGAGTTTTAATTTTTTTTTATCATTTGCAAGTTTTATGTGGTATATAGTGAAATAACAGTCACACTCTATTCTACACTGGTTTTTTGATGAATTGAGGTGGGAGTTTCTTTTTTTTATGGGAGAGGACAAGGCAAACGAGCGTTCAGGTCACCTGATGGTAAGTGATCACCGCCACCCACGACCCCATGCAACACCAGAGGAGCCACAGGTGCGTTGCCGGCCTTTAAGGTGGAGGATGTTACCTAATACGAAACGCAGTGGCAAGAGCCCTTACTTCACGATAATTTTAAATGCCGGGGGTAGTATTAATCCGGTCGAGTCTGCTCATGGGTTTTGCCATTACTGGCGACGTGACTCCACCACACACAAAGATAGTAACACAAAAAAGAAAATCGGAAATATAATTTATTCATAGAACATGTCTTCTTATCTTATCTCGTCGATTGTACTGGAGCGTAGTCACGTAAAAAGGATCCCTCGGAAGGCATATATGAAAACATTGATGACGGTGGACCAGGCACAGACGTTTAGCCCTCCGTTCTCTCTAGCTGCCCTGCTATAGAGAACGGACTAAATCATCGGGAAAAGCAAAAAAAATAATCAAGAAATCTAGTTATAGAATATAAACTCTTTTATGATTGTATTAACCTTGCGAAGAGTTGGACAACCTACAAAAATAAACGTAAAAAACTATAAATAGTCGACAAGTCCCGACGTAGTCATCTTTTATTTTCATCTTTTACAATTTAAATCAAAAAGTCAACAAACCGTTTGATTTCAAAGCACATATAGTTAATTTAAAATTGTTCTAACAATCGCTCCATTGTGTTAGAAAATAATCAATTTGTGAAAAGGTTTCAGCGCGTAATAATAAAGGCTTTCTTTCAGAAGAAGTATTGTTAGCGATGACTCCGATACCTTTGAGTTAATACGAGTACAGGCAGATGGTTCATTAAAATACTGGTAATAATGTATTTGTTTGTAACAAATGATCTTTTGAAAATATACTAAAAATGTTATTTTCGGGGTCTTCATATCGTAGTGGCACAGCGTTTGACTGTGAGGTCGACAGGCGTGTGTTCGATTTCCACTCGGGGGAATGAAATATTTAATATTTTCATTTCTTCGCTCTGGTAACCAGGTTGAACGCGTTGTTGAGTTTTGCCACACACCACTCAATGACTCAAAAATCCGTCGGAAATTTTGTAAAGGAATTATCTGAATGGAGAATGTATAATAAAATTTAACAGCAAGTATTTTATTTTTAGTATTTTTTTTATCAACATAAATTCTTAATTTAGTAATTCCCTTTACAAAATGTCATATAATACTTACCTAATAGATACTACGGTAATTCCACTGTCATTTATTATATCATTTAATATAATTTGTCCGTCTGCGACCCTATTCGTGGCACCGCTAGCCATTCTAAATCAACGGTAGGTAGGTATACGATAATTTTGCTTGTCAAATGATAGTCGACGATAAATGTGAGGTGGTTAGTTCATTCCGATCACGTACAGAGATGTCCTTTGAAGACATTTAGGCCGGTGTACGAGTACAGCATCACAAACAGTGCGAGACAAATCTCTTAGTTTTCAGGATTTATTAGAAATAATGTACCTATGTCTTGTTGGCTATTACGTTATATCATTAATAGGTATGAAGCACCTATACATTTTTATTTCTTTTAGCTTTACGCTATATTCTGCATAGAAGAAGCAGAAGCATCTAGAATTAAGACACTCCATATTCGATTTTTGGGCAAAGTTTCGAGACATCGCATGTCAATTGGCAATACACGATTTATATCGTTACCAAAGCGAGGTGAAGAAAGCAACATTTTCTCTCGATTGGGAAACGAACCCACAACTATCGTGTTTTAGTCACTATGTCCTCTAAATTATTAAAATACTAATAATAAAAAAGAGAAAAGACATACTTTTACCATTTTATCTCAAGTTTGATATATAAAAATTTCGAACACCTATAAATAAAGGGAAAGGATTAAAAAAGGATCTATAAATTAGATCTCAAATTCATAACTCGACTGTGAATGTTATAATTTATTACTTAAGTATAATTTATCTTGTGCATGTGCGTGCGACATCTTAGCTTTTTGTTCTATTGAATTGTCAGATTGTAATTGTTTTCATGATTAAGGTGATTTTCGTTAATATAATTTAGATATAGACAGGGGATTCAATTTTTGCGCGATGTAAATATTTGCAATTCTTAGTAACTAGTTGACAAATTACATGTTCATGCTGTTTAGATTTACTGTACGTAGAAGTATTAAATATATTCTCAGTTCCTCGAAGCATAGAAAGACTAAAGCTTCTAAGCCAACGCAGTCTAAAGTCAGTCGCATTGTCGTGGCGCAGCGGCACAGCTTCTACCTGTAAACGTAACGGTTGCGGATTCAATTTCCACTGGCATCTTGATGCCATGTACTCAAGATACAATGTCTCAAAATAATTGGTGATAAGTTGGAAATGGAGTATCTTGACATAAAATTCCCTCTGTCTATCCAAATATGAGCAAGAATATATATAGCTGAAGCTAAAAAAATAAAATTTGTACTTTTTTATAAATCCTAACGAAAAAATATATAGTTAATCTCTCTAGTTAAGTGAATAAACAACGTCGAACAAAAGCTTGACTTTGAACTACAAGATTAAGAAGCATTTATCTTTGTAGTTTTTGTAACTAACTTTAACTTAAACTAAGTTTGTCAGGATTCACCATGCCGTTTCCTTTGAGCGCTTAATTAAGTCAAATTTACTATTTATGAAAGTTATTAAATAAGGTGTAAAGTACGATTCCTGTGAAGAATAGTCATATTTAAAAATATTTTCGCACAGTATCCCGTATATAGTAGGATCTACTGAAGTGCGAGGTCAGCCGCGGCGCAGAGGCACAAAGTGTGACTATAAACGTGACTGGTTGTAGGTTCGATCCCCACTCGAGGAAATTAAATATTAATTAAATTTATTTTTTCATTTCTTCGTTCTGGTGTCGAGGCAAAAAGCGATTAGGAGGCGTTAGGTTCCTCCACTGAATACGCAATATCTCCAGGATTCGGCGGAATGTGTGGAACGGAGTCTTTTAACACTAGGTTCCTTTTGTCTAACCGCTGTGTGTAGTAAAGCTGATTTGTGGAATCTGGTATTGTGACTCTCTACTTCTTAAGACTTTTGTGGAAATTATACAACCGAAATGTCTTAATGAAAAAGAAGTGTCTCAACACTAATTAGTCATTATTTATACTCGTAATATTGATCGGTTAAAACTGGTTAGCATACGTTTATAATATTATATAAATAAATTGCTGAACGCAACTTTTAATGGAGATATTTTAGAAGATTAAATTGTTACGTTAAGTTATTATTAACGGATCGACCTACAACTTTGTATTCGGGGTTTAATTACAAGCACTAAGCCCCGAGAAGTTGTGGAATCGGTTCTATTTACATGGATATTATGATTTTTTTGTATTTCAAGAAAAACAGGGAGAAAATAGTGCTTTCTTTTATAATAGAAATTTCAAGAATCAATATGTATTGTCGTCGTGGCGCAGTGGCACAAGGGTGCCGCCCGTAAGCGCGGCGGTTGTGGGTTCGATTCCCACTCGAGAAAGTGAAATATTCATTTATGTTTATATTTCCATTTTTTCGCTCTGAAATCGAGGAAAAGCGCGGCGTTGAGTTCTGCTAACACGCAATGCTCCTGAATTCGGCAGAAAGTGGGGAACGGAGTGTCTTAACACTAAATTTCCTCTGCCTATCCTGCTGTGTACGGGATACAGCGTGAAGCTGAATATATATATGAACTACGAAGTCCACGTGGCAAAGTGACTTGACATAAACCAAAGAGATTCTTCACTTTCGCCCACTTAGACATTTTATATAACCAAAATTAGGAATATACCTATTTCTTTTAACTTTGAAGTTACGTCACAATATACCATTTCAATTACGTCAAAAATAAATTGAATTCAATTTATCAATAGTCAAAAGTAATACGTAAGCCAGTCGTAATTATATGAATTTATCTCCATACTTCAAACAATAGGCTCAAAGACGGTGAAGGCGAATTCTGCTTTATTAACTCAGTTGAATCAAACTTTCCACCAACACATTTCGTAGTACGTCCCAAGGGATTGCGGTCACGGATTAGTTTGAGATGCAGATGTGGTGAACTGGTACGTTCTCTGAGAAACATATCAGCATCACGCTGTATCCCGCACACAGCAGGATACCCTGTAGAGGGAACTTGGTGTTAAGACATTCCGTTCACCACTTTGTGTCGATTTCTGGAGGCATTGCCTGTTGAGTGGCAGAATTCAATGCCGCCCTTTGCCTCGCCAGAGATGGAAATATAAACGTAAATAAATATTTAACTTCGTCGAGTGGGGATCGAACCCACAACCATCGCGTTACAATCACACCTTGTGCCACTGCGCCACGACCGCCTCAACTCTGAGAAACATATGATTATAAATATGAATATGATGCCTTCGTTTAATATGAATGTACACACGATTCGGATTCCACTCAGAAGAATGTGTTTATATATATTTTTTAAAATTATAAAAGTCAAAGCGTGACGTTGAATACAGAAAACGTCAACGTTCAACGTCCGTCAGAGAGTTTTAATTTCATGAGCACCCACATATTTGGCACTTCTATCTCACCCCTATCTATGCAACGACAATAGTGCCTCATTCATTTCATCAGGCGCCATTGATTAACAACTGACGGTCCGCAATAAGATTTATATCAAAATATGGTTTGGTTTCGCGGCGGTAATTGCAGTGAAATTAAACTAAATAGATTCTCAGCCGAGCTGGGGCTGTTATTAATTTAATTTTGTAATGGTTTGTTTAATTGTATCGGTTTTAGCAATATTTAAACGTTAAACTCTTTTTTTTGTATTTTCACGCCGTATCCTTAATTTGAATTAAATTGAATTAAAGCAACCAACGCAAAGAATGACGTAAAAAGTTCATGAATGTGTCAATTTGATGAATAGGCGGAACTCAACGCCGCGCCTTGCCCTATCAGATCGAATCACACTCATAAATTTTACGACGTTTATAAATAGGAGTTCAATAAACAATTACCCCATCGAATCCGTTATTTTGTCAATCATGTCAATTATTATTACAATTATGGGCGTCGACGAATGAACGATTCTTTTCAAAAAAAAATACATACAACAGTATCGAACATAATAAAGTGAAAAGAAAAAATATTTCTTTGTTGTTTCCCATATAAAAATGTTTGAAATTTAAAATGTCTATAAAAGGAGCCTTTCAATTGTGTGATGTTTAAATTAAATTATTGATATATTCTCTTTATATTTGTTTTTTTTTTATGTTGTTATATCTTGCTTTTATATGAAAAAAAATTGTGCTCCCACATATTTTATGAAAAAGTTTTATATTCTTTTATAATTAACTTTGAACTTTTACCTACGTCTTCGCCTATGTGGCTGTGTGACACATGAAAAGAGGCTGGTACATGGGTTTCATCACACAAGGTCCCCAGAATTCGAAGGATACTGGAGATCGGTAATATCTTAACGAGTACGGAGTGTCTTAGCACTTGGTATCCGCATACAGCTGTGCAGGGAAACTGGGTACTAAAAATAAATAAACAAAATTGAGAGAGGGTAAAACTAGTGTTAAGACACGTCGTTTCCATTAAAATACATCCGTAACCCAAATTTCGCCGACCTCGCGAGGGTGTGCGTGCTTAGTGGCGGAACTCAATTCTGCGTTGCGCTTCATTACCAGAACAAGGAAATTAAGGTATTAAATATTTCATTCGGACCATATAAAAAAAATCACAAATTCAAAATATTCTATATTCAAGTAGGCAATTATTATAAGCACTTTTGAATCGTCTAATAAACTTATAAACAAAAAGCTAAAAGCTACCACCGGTTCGGAAGGCAGTTCTGCTGAGAAGAGTCGGCAAGAAACTCAACAGTTTCTCTTTTCCAAGTCTATGGTATAATTTAATTATTACATTAACTGTCAGCTATCCTACGTGACATTCAATAAACATTAATTCCATAAATGCTTACACACAGTTAACAGTTTATAATATTAAGTTTCTTTACAAATATTTCTCAATTCTCAAACTTTGTCAAAATCAATCATTCGCTATAGTATCGTTACACAATTTTCGGCTTCCTCAATAAAAACGCCACAATATATCCAATGAAAAACGCAAATGTTGAATTCTTGTCGTTTTTGATTTATATTCTTGAATACCGCATTGCATTTTAATTTATTTTATTTTTACCCTCGTGGTGGGGTAGACAGAGACAAGCTATTGCCAAGACGTCCATCTTACGCGTGACATCTTTACAGCTACAAGTTGCATAGAAGGTGATATTTATAGTAGGTTCCTATCTTACATAGCTAGTGTCTCAAAACTCTCCGTTTTTTACTTTCCGCAAAAATTTAGTAGTAGTCGAACTCATAAACCGTTGCGATTACTGTCAGACGTTGTGCCGCTGCGCCATAACGACCTCATATAGGTATCAGCGAACCTTGGACGGAAATAGCATATGTGTTAAAATATTTCAAACCCATACCTAAAGAAAATAATCAAGATACCTCAACAGTTTAGAGGATTAGGTTAAGATTTCGATTTAGTTATTTTGTATATTTAAGAAAATGATTGTCAGTTGTTAAGTTTGCACCATTAAAGTAAAGTTATAGCTTTTTTTATTATTTAAGGGTTAGAATTGATAGATTAACAATACTTATAAAACGGAGCGAAAAAATGGCGAACTTTGTCGAGTCGAATTACATTTGTTGTAGCTTCACGTCATATTTTTTAAAATTAAAAGCAACAATTAAATTTATTTAAAGTTCCTTTAAGGAGTCTAGTTTTTAATTTATAAATATATGTTTTACTTTATAATTTTATTTAAAACTTATCACAAGTTCAATTGAATCATACAAAACCCAGTATTAAATAAACGTACAACTGCAGTAGTCGTATGAAAATGCTTTAACTGATATAGAACAATTTCCCTCAAGAGCCATCTCATCGAGAGTTCTTTTCTACCATTTACTTGGTAATTAACCACTCAGCTTGATCATTTGCAGTCATTATTAATGATTTATCTTAATTGTAGTTTTAATTAATGATAATTAATATTGAAAGCTATATAAGCTAATCTATAAATGCGAGGGTTGTGGGTTCGTTTAGCTGATTGGGGCGTTGAGTTCCACCACTTATATGCAATGTGCCCAAATTGGGGCCTTTTCCATATAATATATAGTTAATTTGGCATATTAGCGTTAAAGTAAAAAAATATTTATTAAACTTCATATTTTTTTCTTCAGAGTAGGTAAAGATAGTTTACATAGTGTCAAGACACTCCGTTCTCCACATTTTAAATTGTTTATATTACTTAAAGCCGTTATAGCGCAAAGGCACAAGTGTGATTTACACGCGACTGTAAACGCTGGTGAGTTCAATTCCCACTAGGGTTAATGAAATGTTTAATATCCTCTTATGCCTACTTACTTTTTGAGGCATACAGAGTGAAGCTTAATAAAAAGAAGTTTATATTAATCAGTATCAATGTTAAGAGACGTTAAAATTAAATAAAAATACTGGACATTCAAAGTCACATTCTGTAATAAACATTCGAATTTGAAATTGAAATAAGTGTCCATTCTTCTTTTGGTGTAACCTCCGCCCTTGAATATATATTTTTTTAATTCTAAAAAGTATAATAGCTATCAAAACTAAGGAAATAAAAATATTCCATTCTCAACAATGGTAATCAAATTTACTACCGTTCTGTTTGCGGTCGGACACAGTGCCGCTACGCCACGACGCCCTCACAAATAAAGTTACTAACTAAATACAAATAAATAAGTAAACAAATAAACTCAAAAGATATATCAAATATTATCTAACTTTATTATTACAGTTTTGTATATAACGCTTGCCAAGTGACCAAATATACGAATACTAAATTGTATTTAATGTTTACATAAATTCCAAATACAATTATATGCAGTATTAGTTATTTCACTGAGGCCAGTCGTGACGCAGTGCCATTCAGCAACTCCCCCATGCCTCCAGAATTCGGCAAAAAGTGGGAGGTGGAGTGTCTTAACACTAGGCTACTGCCGATCCCGTGATGATGAAAAACCCCCTACATGCGTGAAGA
This sequence comes from Heliconius aoede, assembly GCA_037355905.1. Classification (NCBI taxonomy): domain Eukaryota; kingdom Metazoa; phylum Arthropoda; class Insecta; order Lepidoptera; family Nymphalidae; genus Heliconius; species Heliconius aoede. The sequence goes on from JBAIZZ010000153.1 coordinate 913,239, forward strand.
TGAAAAACAATGCTTCCAAGTCCATTTGTTTTAACTTAATGATTTATACCGTAAAAAGCAGGATGTGCGGAAGGAATCTAGTGCTTATTTTTTTTTAATTAGCTCAGTATTTAAGGCACTTGGTGACAATTTTGTATCTTATTATTATTATGTCTAATTTTCTTATCATATATATTAATTACATTATTGTATATATTCAATTAATATCTATTACAAGAAAATATTATTTTTATCTTTACGTTATTTTTATATAGTTACTGACTAATTGGAAAACTGCGTGGGCAGTGTGGAGGTATTGTCGGTACCCATTGCGCTCAACGCTGTCCCACTGTTTTCATAAATGACTCAGGGGCACTTGCAGTTGTAAAACAGACGGTTGTGGGTTCGATTCTCAATACACCAATAGTTTGATTTAAAATGTGTAATTATCGTGAAAACCAAATATATAATTATATAATATACTATAATATATATAAAATAATTCACTGTGGTAATCAAACCTACAACCGTAACGTTACCCTCATACATTTGTGCCCCTACGCGATGACGGCCTCAATAGTATAAATGTTATTAAATAAAAACATAGAAATAAAAAAATATATTTTTTTGTCTTGCGTCTTTCGTTATTTACATAACATTAAAATTAAATATAGATTTATTATTATTTTTTTCTTGACTGAATAAAATAATTAAAAAATAATATATTATAATCGTATCGTGACGTAGCACCCCAAAAAACTAAAAATAGCCACAAAAGAAACATCAGTTCCACACATCGTATAAACATATAAACAGATAAAATATTCAACATTATTCAGCTTACCGTCTCTGAAAAAGGAGTCTTACAACAAAATGTAACATATAAATCTCACTCTAGCGGCTCCATCTTATTTTAGTTTTACACAATCGTGACGTGTGGGGGGAGGGGGGGGGGGGTTGGTATCGGTGCGTACCACGTTAATCCTTTATGCGGTGAAACAAAGAAGCTGTTAGAAGAAGGAACACTTGTATGTGACAGGTAAGTTTGAGAAGCTTTTAGTGATGTGGTCAAGTCCAATAGTCGATTGATTTTGTCGTAATAAAGTGTACTAATATTGAGTTGAGCTTATTTGATCTAAGGAATGCTAATCTCTTTGTACGAATTGGAAAATAAGCATGTAATTTTTTTACATGTTTATATTCTAATTTTCTTTTTCTCTGGTTAAATCTACTTACTTTACTGTAATAAACAACCTAAGCGTATTATAGCAAAGTAATAATTCCATTGTAATAAAATATAGAATCACTCACTATAAAAGGGTCGCAAAAAATGTTGATGACAACGCAGAAAAATAAATTACACTAAATAAAGCGGGCAGATTGCGAATTTCAAGGCTAAAGAGTATTGCTTACGGAAATTTATACATTTTTGGAGTTCCTTTATCGCGATTATATTTATAAAATAGTAAAAAACCGCTTCACGCTTTTCTTTGCATAAGTAACAAAACATTTAAAAAAATACAGTCGAATTGGTAACCTTCTCCTTTTAAAGAATTTGGTTAATAAGAAATTCTATTCTTTTTTAACCGACATACATTCTAGAATGGTCTACTTGACAACGTTTAGGCTGTATCCCCCACATAGCAGGATAGGCAGAGGGACATCATATGGATATGTGGCTCTCCACTAATTTGAACATTAAACTGTAAGAAAAGGACTGGAAAATCCATTCATTACAAAATTCATCATTCAATTTAGTTTCAAATTGTGATTTGTAGTTTCAAATACGCATACGGAACGCTTAGTATTTACACTTCTTTCCTTTATGATTTTATTGAAGCTATGCCAGAGGGAAACAACAGGCAAATCTGCTTGTATTCAATTTTACGTTATTTCACGTGCATAAAATATTGTCTATTCTTCTTTGTTTTGTATAAATATTGGCTTACTTGGCACTTGATAAATGACGGATTTGTAAATTGAATTTACCGTCCCCCAACGTGTGATCATTTCCTCGTATCGAAATCGAACCCACAACCTGTCACTAATATTTTTCCTTTATTCTTTTAAGGTATCGATACATACCGTTATAACACTAATATCGCAGCATCCACATCTCATTTGTTAGCCGAACGTCGTATGTAGATAAGATGCCGTTCCACTTTCGATATCACATTCAACTTGTTATACACATTTAAAATGACATTACAATATTTGTAAAAGAACTTTGGAAGAGTTATTACGATAAGGTCTAGTAATACTATCGGCAGAGCGTCTGTAAGCGCGTCTGTAATAGGTTAGGTGCCCATTCGAGGGTGTGGATAAATCGTTTGTATTTTCCCACCGGGATCGTTTGTACCAATTTGTCTTGTGTCTTTTGCTGATCTATACAAATAAATCTTTAACATGAGAAAAGCAAGTGACTGTAAACGCGACAAGTTATGAGTTCGATTCGCACACGAGGATAAGCGAGAGAGAGAGAAAATGAAAATATTTATTTTTTTCATTTTCTCGTTCTAGTAACGAGACAAGTGCGTCGTTGAGTTTCGTAGATAACTCTAGAATTTAAGGGAAACTTTGGAAACAGAGGTGTCTTAATGGGAAGGGAGTGTCACTAGGACCTCTGTTCTTACCCATATTTAACAAAAGTTTACAAAAAACCAAAAATAATAATATAAGCATTAAATACTTTTGTATATAATTCATATACGAACTATTTACCCCGTAATCGCTTAAATCTCACAGCTAAATCTCCAATGTCAGCTAATTTAGCACTAAGCTCACGCCACTATATATTCGCGCAATTCATCACCTTCAGATGCACAAAGCCGCGGAAGCGTCGCAAAAGAAAAATAAGACCATCTATAGATACCCGCCACATACTGTGCACGGCGGGTTGAGCTGAGCGAATGGTAATGAATCCTGTGAATGTTGGGTGAAAATTTTGCAAAAAATTCTGCTTTATCCGTAAGCGGTGACTGAGGTTAGTCAAAGTTCGATTTGTGACATTTTGATCATCAACTCAAAAACTACAATTACAATTATCACCAGAATTACTTCGCTGGGATCAATGTTCTTGCAAAATTTCAGAGCTGTAGGTTTAACAGTCTAGCATTACAACGAAACACACTTTAGACCCCCAATAAACAAACCGAGCCGAGTAAATAAATGTACCTTTTTGCTATTTCATTGTAGTACCTATAGATATGTATAAAACTTTAAAATTTTAACAGGTTCAAATCCTAACCTGTAGAATATTTTATATTGAAACTTCGTCTTAATATTTAACTTTCACTTTTGAAGTCGTCGTTGACCTTTTCAATGTTTCAGCTAGTTCACTAAATTATCAGGTAAATTTTTAAATTCAAAAGCTTAATTAAGCTCTCAACTAACTTATGTGTAATTTAAAATTTTTACTAATTTCAACGCAAAGTTTTGAACACGTTTAAATTTTTTGACATTTAAAATAAATTAAATGTGTATTTTATTTGAGTTACATGAAAAAGGTTAACATTTTGAAATTTATACTTAAGTTCTATACCTAGCTGAAGAATTTGTTTCGTTAAGAGTGATTATCTCAGAACAGGCACAAGCGTGCGCTGCGCCACGACTGGCCGAAACAGAGCTAAGAAATGGAAATATAAATTTAAGTAAATTTATTCTCATCGAGTGGGGATCGAACCCACAACCAGTCGGTGTCACACTCTGTGCTCCTGCGCCACGACTGATGAATTATAAACTCGGAGGAATGTTTATATTTCATTATTCCTACACTTTTAGACAAAGCTCGGTATTGATTAAGTGGAAAGTGGAAAACCGAGTGTTCTAACACTAGATTTCTGTGTAAAAAGTACACGAAACCCAGGTGAATCTTGTATACACCGTGAACTGCACGTGTAAAATAGAAGGACTTATGTTATTTTACTTTATAATTAATTGAAATGTAAATAGACGAACCGAAAACTTTCCACTCAGTCTGTGTATATTTAAAATAGGACAGTGAATAAAGTTGAGAATTTCAGCCGAATGCAAATGAAATATTCAGGAAAATTCAGGCCAGATGAGCGTCGGTCGATGATATTGTATCTTTAAATACGTTTAGCCATTGATGAATTTATTATGGTAATGGTTAATGTGTCTGCTGTCAACACGTGGTGGGACAAAAGAAGAAAAAAGAGAATGGATGAATGAATGAATGAATGGAACACTTTTAATTGTTTAACGGATCAATTCGTTATCCGTATCTCTATCAGTCCCTTTGTCAAAATGATTTTTCTCAAGATTTCACTAAGGTGTCAAAGTAAAATCAAAACCAATCAAAATATCGAAGTATACGCCGCTTTTAAGCACTGAAATAAATAGGCTTTTGAGTGAACATTGTATAGTTTTTGGTGAATATTGTATGAAAATTTTTGAAAATAGAATACATTGCTTGGATAGGAAAATAAGAAATTGAGCAAGAATTAAGAACTTACAGTAGCGAGTAAATCATGACGTAAACAGCTGAAAACTGATACATGTGAATCATTTCATACAAAATGAGAGCATAGTAAAATTTTTCAACGTACAAAATAAATTTTTTAACTTTTACAAGTATCCTTTCGCGTTGAATGAATTATGAAATCGAGCCATAGCCAATTATTTTAGTAAAAATAATTAAGAATTTTCTTTAAATACACTTAAATAACATTAAATAAATATTCGCATAGTTCAAACAGGCGAACTCGCGCTGGGGCCGCTACTATAATAAAATATAAACGCATTCAATAAGTATTAATAAAAACCTGGCTATATATAACTGTATATAAGTTAAAAGGGAAAAAACGGCAACCATCATCGATCATTGCTTTTATCAAATGTGTCACAAAGAAAATTATCAAAACGCCACGCTGTTACATCAATCTTTGTTGTTTTAGCCGAGTGATATTTTTTTAAACTGTGAGAAAAAAATTACATATCTCAATTCTATCTCAATTATATATATTCTGGTATGATATAAGTAACATATTTTTAGCTTCACGCTGTATAACGTATATAGCAGGGTAGGTAACCTTAATACATCCCGCTCCCCACTTACCGCCGAACTCTCGAGGCGTGTTGAGGAGTGGCGGAACTCAACGTTGCATTTTGTCTTATTACCAGAGCTACAAGCAGCGTTTACAAACGGAGAGACGGTACCTAATAATTATAATCATAATTTATTGAAAATCAGCTTTACGCTGTATCCCGCACACAGCAGGGTAGGAGGGAACCTAGTGTTAAAACACTCCTTTCCCCGCTTTTTTTATTTATTGAAAATATACGGTAGAGAACCGTTCACTTTTCTTTCATAAACCTTTTTTGCCATTCTTTCATCACTCATTCGTTCGACATGCCCAAACCAGCTGAGCAAGTTCAGCAGTGTTCTTCTTTATTGTCACCGTGACACCCTCGCTAGTATCTGCCATTCTGTGTATCTCTTCTTTGGGATTCGATCAGCTAAGCTGATTGCGCATATCCTCTTCATTCTACATTCTTCTTGTGTAATATCCACGTGTCGATGCATTGTATACGGCCAAACGTGCAGCAGTGCTGACGTTTCGCTGTCTAATCATGCCTGATTGTTTGCCATTAACCTTGCTACCGGCAGGAGTACGTATCTTCTATATCTACTGAACTGAAAGTGGAAGAGTTCACGTGGGCAAAAATATATACATATATTCATTGGACAATGTATAAAAGCTGCATTTGAAAATGTTCTAACAGAACATTTCTAGTTCTCAGTTGATTTATAAAAGCTATTCGTATACGTTTGTTGTGAAACGTTGCTATCCTCTACTCGTGCCTTTGAGATTTTATTACGGTAGTCTATTTATATGACAGATTTAAGGATTTAATTTTAATTTATAACAGTAACCAGTTTTTACTGAGGGCAGTCTTACAGGCACGAGTCTGACAGAACGCGACCGGTTGTAGGTTCGTTTCCCAATAGAGGAAATAAAATATTTAATATTTTCATGTCTGCACTCCGGCAACGAAGCAGAGCCCGGCGTTAAGTTTTAACATTCGACGGAAACTGGAACACGGAATCCTAAATGGGGACGGAATGTCTTAACACTACGTACCCAGGTTTTTTTTTTATGGGAGAAGACACGGCAAACGAGCGTTTGGGTCCCCTAAATTCTTCATTTTCTTCTTCTTTATAATTCTACAGAATTATAAACTTTATTAAAAGTCCAATATTTTTATTTTCCATAACATGAGTCGCCTCTACACATATTTTGCATTTAAAAGCAACCTTGTGTCCTTGTCTCCTTGGTCAAAAATTGAAATAACTCTTAACAGTTGTGATTATAGTATACCCTATAAATTGAAACAATTAATGTGATGTCATATATATATTATATATAGCCGACCTTAAAAAAGGATATTCCAAAATGACAAGTATTTTTCACTTCAAACCAGTAGTTCCTAAAATTTGTGTATTTAAATAAATAAATTCTTTAGTTTTATATATTTAGTAAAAATATATATTTTTTCACACAAGATTAGAGCCCACAACGTTTAAGAATAATTGTTATTATTCGACTTAAATACAGGTAATTTACTTACAAGATTTTGCGAATAAATAAATAATCATTTCAGTAAGTTAGCGAAGCTTTTAACATTAGCAAGTTAATTACGATAACAAGTTGCTCAGAGTGAAAGTTTGAATAGAACTTCGTGTGTACAATACACATGTTGATATGTTCGTGTGATTTCGGGAAATGACGACGTATTTCTCGAAATACTATGACAACGATGACAATACGAGACGTATAATTTTTGTTTTTTATCAGCTTCACACAGAGAACCTATTGTTAAGACACTCGGCCCTCGAGTTCCCTTATTTTCGGTCGAATTCTGTGGGCATTGTCCACCAAGTGCCGGGACTCAACGCCGCCCTTGGCCTCCTAAGTGGCATATTATTACTTTGTTATAATCCAATGTATAATATTCAATGTGATTACGGTGGATATGGAAAAAATTTTTTGAATTTTTTGAATCGGTTTTTTGAATTGAATGAAATTGAATTAAATTGAATGAAATTGAACTTTGTCTCATAAATAGTTTATTCTATAGTGGCGGAACTCAACGCCACACTTTGCCTCGACACCAGAGCGAAGAAATGCAAATACTAAATATTTAATTTTTTTCTAGTAGGAATCAAACCCATAACTTGTCGTATTTACAGTCACATGCTCGTGCTTCTACACTACGAATGCCGTCATTTTTCATCTAAACAAATTAAATAAAATTATGAATATTACCTCTTGTATAACTTGATTTTTTCTTTAAAAATAACTCCATTGCATGAAAGCTGAGTAAAACCCCCTTTTAAGAACTTTAATTGAAACATATTCTACTAATTGTATGGCGAAACTTAACGCCGCGCTCAGATTCGAACACTTAAAATCTTAAATGAACAGATACACTGGCATCATACCGGAAGTTGTTTCTCAGTAAATAACGATTACGTACTTCACTACGTGTATAAAGTGGACTATAGCTAGTACGATATTTATTAGCCACTTCCGTTTCCGCCGCGTGATTTAAAACCTTTTTCCGCTGCATTTGAAATGGCGGACAAATAAAAAAAAATTAATTGTCTTTTGTTTTGTCCTTTGTGGTACAAATGGAGAATGTCTTTGGCAAAGCGTATGTAATGTTATATAAATGTTCTTATCTCACTTTCCTGCAGTACCATCGGGTTTTTTTTTGGTTTACGTCTTCAGGTCTCGCCCTGCCTCCCTTACCACTCACTCTCACTTTAAATATTTTTTTACCATTCTTTCGTCACTCATTCTCTTGTCGTGCCCTAACCACTTTGGCTTTACTTAATTAAGTTTAAAATATTATGTTATTTTAGTTTGGTGTAATAGTTTATATTTTTATACAAAAAACATAATTACCAATTTAAATCAACATTCGTAGCAATTTTCATTTGAAGTGTACTTAAAATCCGGTAAAAAAATTTCAATTTGTACAATAATAAGAGTTTTATGAAATATTTTATATAATTTTGAGTGCTCGCTTTAAGGGCCGCTTGTAGGCAAATGCAATTAAAAGCTTATCTATAAAATATGTTTATGTTTATTAGGGACCACACTTCATAATTACACTATAGCATATTTTTATACTATACCGCAGTGGTAGTGTAAACGAGTAGTAAACGAGATGGTTTTGGATTCTTATTTGAGGTAATATTTTTTTTAAGTTTACATTTTTTTTAAGTTTTTTTAAGTTTACTAGTTAAATATAAAAATACTGTAGTAGATACTTAAATTGAAAACCTACATGTAAAACATTATTTCCTAGAACGAAAGATGTTTCTTACAGAAACGGATACAAGAGACAGCGGAAATAGAAATATTATATAGCCAACCATATAGGAAGCTCTATTAATAAAAAAGCAAAGCTATGACTTCATTCAACGTGCATTATCTTGAGAAAGAGAAGAACAAAATAATTTTGTTGCTTATCGAGGCTGTCATACACAGCGCAACGATTGTGGGTTCAATCTGTACTCGGGGGAATGATTATATTTAAATTATTTTCATATGCCCGTCCTGGTGGACAACGCGCGGCGTTTTCGATTACGCAATGTCTCGAAAATTGAGTGGCGCGTGGAGAACGTATGTCTTAATACTATATTTCCGCTGTCTACCCTGCTAGGCTGAAATAAGCGTGTAATTATGTTTTTTTTTTGTTTCATAATATTTCTTTTAATAAATATAAATAATATTTCTATTTTCTGTTGCAATATCTGCACATATGTGTTCATTCAACCAAATAACACTTTCTTGAAATAGTGAGTGCAGATTTATCAAATATTTATGAAAAAAAGGCATTTTCCCTTTTAAAGAGGCTTTCAGTACGCTTATTGAAGACATGTATAAAATGTGTAGACGCCTGACCAGGGACCTTAGAACTAAATTTACATAGTGATGTGCTAATTTCCGACTACTATATTTTAGAATGTGAGATATTTATGAATTTCGAATAAAAAAGAGCGTTGTTGTAAAATACCAGGTTTTGCAGGCGGTGGTTATAAATTCGATCTTCATTCGAAATAATACTTGTATAAATTTGAAAAATATTTTTTAAGAAACGTTGAATGTAGCGCAATTTGACACATACATGTATAATTTATGTACACACACAAATATTTTGTACATATAAAAGTTAATATATAATTTGATTTAATTTACTTATTTCTTTATTCACTCCACTACCCTGTTATCAAACCGGCTACTGTATTTATAGAGTGAAATTAAACACAAATAATTTGTGTATTTAACAAAAAATACACTATTTAGAATTTTCTCCAAGTAATAAAATATCATAAGTCATATTGTAAAGACTTCTCTACATGCTAAAGGTTTAAAATACAATATCGATATATAAGAGAAGCACTTCACTAAAAATCGGCGAAGCGAATAATCAGGTGACTGCCGCCCGTCTGGATAACGAACGCCCGAATCTTTTATAGTATTCGAACTGCGGTACTATTGGATGGAATAAATGTAACAATCCTTGTATAAATATATGTAACTATTACATTTTTCTTTTTTCCCTGGGAATTCAGTACATTATAGTGCAACTGAATACAGTATGCACTTGGGTAGTATGAAAAGTCCGTTCTTATTAAGACATTTCTGTTTGCCACATTCTCGAGGCACTTTCGCGTTGAGATAAGAAAACCAACGCCATACTTTGCCTCGTTATCAGAGCGTGGAAATGAAAATATTAAATATTTGATTCCTCTCAGTCACAATTGAACCCACAACCGTCGCACACGCATTTGACCCTGCGGTACGACGGCCTCAAACTTTAAAGTTTTCTGTATAAAAGAATAACTTTTTTCCATTTTTTTTGCTTTATTTCAGTTGTCCTTTTTACTTATTTATTCTTGCAGTTGTTTTAATTTTATTAGGGTTTCGTACTTTTTAAGGAAAAAAGAAACCCTTACAATATCACTCTATTGTCCGCATGTCTGTCTGTTTGTCTGTCTGTCTGTCTGTCAATACCTTTTACGCTTAGAGATATCGAATTGAAATTGAAACCATATATTCTGATCTGCAGCCCCATTATATCCTGTTACATCAATTATTTCCTGTGAATCAAAATTAAGAGGGTACTTCTGGTTAATCTAGAATTAAGAAAATTGGCAGCCATTATCTATAGGTAGTACTTATTTAGGATATATTTGTGATTAAATACTTTAAAAAATAATAGTCTTACATACCTCACATAGTCTCACCGCAGTGCTCAAAGCACCCAGTAGTATTATTAAATCAGCAGGTCTTGAGATAAACATGGACAAAATAATGCTATTAGTCATTTAAATTTAACTAACCGACAAGTCCTAATTCCTAAATTCAACTTCAACCAGTTATGATATTAAACTTCAATAGAAATAAATACGTATTGAAAACTTGTAAAAAGCTCACAAAGCCAGCCATTTGCCAAAACTTTGGACGTTCCGAAGAGATTGTGTGTTGAAAGTTTTAATCACTTTTGTAGGACTTTCTATATTCGTATGTTGCTTGTTGGTTTGATCATATAAAGAGAAAATATGAAAAATATTTTATTTTTGTTTTTTTTTATTGTTTTTGTACATTACGGTACGTTTAGTACCGCAAGGAAGCCATAGGGAAAATCCAGTTATCAAAATAAAAATCGAACTCACTGTTTGCATCTAGACCCTGTTCCAATGTGCCATGATGGCCTCTATTTGTAGATGGTATATTAATAAGACTATATATGTAACCCTTTTATTGGAGTTTGTACACATTATATAATGTCACAATTGCATTAAGCGTCTGACCGTAAACGCCACGGTTGTTGGTTTGATTCCCATTCAGGGGAAAGAATTATTATTATTTCCTCGCTGAGGTAATAAGACAGATCGCGAAGCTGAGTTTTGCCACTCAACACGCAAAAAATCAAATGGAATGTGGGGTTTGAGCGTGAAATAAAAAAAAACCCCTTTATTAGAATTTTTACCCTAATAAATTACTTTGATTCAAAATTTTCAAATAGATGCAATTACTGAGTTGAATCAGAGCTAACTTTTATACTTACACAACGATAAACCCCTTTTAACCTATTTATTTTAAATAACTATTAAGCTAATCAAATATTTATAACCCTCGAAAACATCAATCCCTTTGAGGGAAAAGTTCATTTTATTAGTTCAAGCTTTTAAACTCTAGAACTAATAAAATATACTTTTTTAAATAAGCTCACTTAGTAATTAAACAGGGTATTTACTTACATTTTATACTTTATACTAATATTTAAAATATGTTATGATTTGCTTTATTTGCTTTATAATAATAAATTGTTTTGAGGCCGTCGTTGTGCGTTGAGCCAGCTTATGACTGGAAATGCGACCGTTGTGGGATCGATTCCTACTCGAGGGAATAGATTATTTTCATTTGCTCGTTCTAGTAACAAAACAAAGTGTGGCGGTAAGTTTCGCCACACAACCCGGAAAGTTCAGAAAATGAGTCGGGAAGCTGTGATCGGAGTATTTTAAGATAAAGTTCCAGAGGAAAGAAAGGAAGTAGGCAGAGGCCTACTTCCATTTCTTGCCTTCGATTTACTTCGGGCCGGTAGCCACGACACTTGAAAGGAAACCATAGGCTTTACACAGCAGCGAAGTCACCATCCTCATCACTGAATTTTCACAGAAATTTCATCACAGAACTGAATTTTTATCACAGAAAAATTTAACCCAGTTTCATGCAGTAATGGCCAATCACAATGAAATAAATAATAAAGAAAATGCAATCTAAAACAGCTAGGTTACATTACAAATGAAATCCCAAGACACTCATTAGTGTAGCGTGAATTCGCTCAATAATATAACACACTTGTTTTATATCAAAATAATATAAAAATAAAATTCGACGAGGTTGTCATGATGAAGCATCACAACATCTCTGTCTTTTTAATAGGTCTCATGAATTATCTAGTGTATAGGGAACGGAGTGTTTTAAAAATAGGCCCTTTGCTAAATAAAAAAAACCAAAAAGATAAATCGATGACATCATTGGTATAGATGGAATTTTTCACGAAGTAATTGTCATGCGGTTTCCATTCAAAATAATATTTTAGGCGTAATTATACAAAACCGGAGAGCTCAATTTTGAAATAAGCGATAAAAATATATTATACTTCATTCGTCATTTAGACGTCATCTTAGATAGTTAGTTCTATTAACGACTGCACACGTACTGCTGAGGATAGGGACAGATGTAGAAAAGTTGCAACTTTTATAATTGTGAAAGACTATTCATGACCACGACCACATTCCAACAGATTGTACAAATAATAAGAAGAAATTTATCTAGTTTAATGCACGTGTGTATGTGTATAGCAGGATAAAGAAAAATGATGTGTCATACACATCTTTCAGTTATTTAAATTTAACCACGGGGACAAACCCGCTCGGAAAAGCTAGTCCAATTGTACCATAACCACAATATATACCATATCCATACATCATCCACATACTTTGTTCAGTATTTTGCTGAATCAGTGGCGGGTCGTTGCCATAGCAACCGTTGGGATGGAGTAAATTCATAAATTACTTCATCACTCTTGAACGCTTCATCGATTTTTCGAGAATCCCATAATGTCTTTATGGGTTTTAGTTCTGAAATAAGTTGAATTTTTGAATACTATTCAGTAGTAGTAGTATATTATTGAAGTATTATTGTATTTTCTCGCTGTATCGCAAGATAGCATAGTAGGCAGGAGGAACCTAAGGGCAAGAACTCCGTTCCCCGCCGCCCAATTTTCATCATCTATATTGAGTGGCGGAATATTTTTTAAGTATTTTGATTAAATTTATTCTTTTTTTTCTTTTTTCAACATTATTTAATAATAACCATCCAAAAAATAACTAAATGTTATCAACCAATATAAAACTGTTAAAACCTATAACGGCCTCTGAAACCAATATCGCGACGGGGCGTTTGGATTTATAAAGCAGTTTATCAAGAAAATTATGTTAGAAAATATTGCAAATACGATCGAAATAATGCGATCTAATGTATAGCTATGTGCTCATATATTTAATTTTGTATAAATAACAATTTTCTATAATATAATTAATTATATGTGTTAAGAAAGTATTACTTAAAATATAAGCATGTGACTGTAAACGGGACGGTTGTGTGTTCGATTCTCACTCAATTAACTAAATGTGTCGAAGACCGAGTATATAGCCTACGGGAGCCCTGACTTGAATACTATCCTTATAGGTCTTGAGCCAGCCGTTACGTTGGAAAAGTTCAGGCACCTTGGATCCGATAGACACGAGCCTGGAGGAATCGATTACGATGTCCATGGCCGGATAAGCACAGTCTGTTTCCGACCGGTTCTTTTATATGGGAGTGAATGTTGGCCAGTACTATCTCGGCACACTCAGGAGCTTCATGTCGTGAAAATGAAGATACTGAGGTGAATGTGCCGCGTAATGCGGTCTGACCGCGTACGTAACGCATTTATTTGAGGCAGATTTATTAAGCATTTTCTCATATAGAAAAAAAAAATCTATACACACAAATGCTAGTATGTATACCAATATTAAAAAATATAGAAAAAAACTTAAACAAAAGGATAATATACATAACAGTGATGATATGTAGCCTAATTGAATAAGCCCTTCGCCCGCCAAATCCACAGTAAATCCGCATTGGAATACCGGGATGAGGATTAAAGTGCGACAAGGATTAGTTTACCTCTTGTCACACCGTTGCCTATATATATATATACTACTAGCGATCAGTCCGCGGCTTCTCACGCTTAAACTTATTTATAATTTGACTAATTATAAAAAAAACTATGCAAATTCTAACCTGTATTCTATTCTGATGTATAAATATGCTATATTACTATTGTTTTATTTAAATCCGTTCCGTAGTTTTTTCCCGTGCGTCAGCGGAAAAGTGAAAATAATTTTAATATAATCTTTGCCTCGATCCACAGAACGAATATACAATAATCGATGTCACACTCACAGAATAGTGTAAAAGCATGTGGTTGAAGCAATTATAACACATAATTACCAAATTTATGTCCAAAATTTTATAACGGTGTAATTAAAGTCAAAATTTTGCGCGAAACACCGTTTTAACTAAATAGCGAGTTCAGCCAAGAATATCATTAGCATACGATACATTGTGTGGGCATTAACGAATGAAACTTGGTAGTATACCTCTCCAGATTTCTCGTTACTTATAGCAGAACTAATATTATGCCCTGGCTCTACCTGAAAATATATATTTTTAACATAAGTTTTCGCTTAAGCACAGCGCACACACAATAAATATCAACAGAGAGTTAAAGAAGCTCTATGTCTGTCTCTTTCAAACTCTCCATCCCTTAAATTTTGTATTCATGTATAATAGATACGGCCTAGAGCATTATATAGTGATACTGATAAGTTGGACGCTGAATTAACGTTCCTTTGCGCCGGATACGCCCGTACCGTGTTATTTAATACTTCATAGAGCTAACAATCAAATAGACATAACTCGTTTCAACATACTTTAATTCAAATTAAAACGAATATAATGGAATATCTATTATAATTTTTTTCTTACCAAATTCAATTAATCGATAACATGTCGTCTTGAAAATAAAATTAACTAATAGTGATATACTAGAAGCTTATATATTATATTACGTCCACATGCCAACAAGGCTGTCATGTGGTACAGCGGCTGACAGTAAAAGCGACGGTTGTGGGTTCGATTACCGCTCGGAGGATGTTATTAGAATTTCCTACTCTAGTAAAAAGTGCGAAAGTGGTAAGTGTGACCGCGAGTCTCGCCACTCAATATACAATATCTGTAAAATTGGGTGGTGCCAGGGGACGAAGAGTCTTAACACTAAGTTCCTCAGCCTATCCTGCTATACGCGGTATAGAGCGTCAGCTGAATCAGCTTCACACTGTATCCCGCACACAGCAGGATAGACAGAGGGAACCTATTGTTAAGACACTTCGTTCCCCACTTTCCGTCGAAATACGTCACGTAGACCAGTTATAAAATTCTATGAAATACGTCACTTTCAATTATTAGAAAGTCTTCGCCAAAACATAGTCAGTTGAAATCTTTCACCGCAGAGCCTCGCGTCGCCATTAATTAAAGCGGAACCGGAAACGAGTGGGATGAACGACTCAGTCTCATACATCTCTGAAATGTGGCACACTCTAGTTAGGTTAGTTCAATTTGAACTTCCGCTTGTTTTTTCTTTGTCTATTTTCTTAAGTAATTTGAGATTTCTTAAGAACATATAAAGAATAAGTTATTTCTTCCTTTCTCTGTATAAATTTATCATGAATGGTGTTTTCATTTATGTTATTTATATGTTAATTTCCTTGTTTTATTAAAAGTGCAATTTTAAATTAAAATTATTGAATGAATTAAAATACAATCTACATTTACATTTATGTAAGTATTTTATAATAATTTTATATAATAATTTTATATGAAGCCGACGTGGTGCAAAGGCGTATATCTGTAAGACGACGGTTGTGGATTCGATTCCCACTACGAGAAATTAATGAATATCTATTAATATTCTCATTTCTTTGCTATCGTACCAAGCTCCGCCACTCAACACACAATCTTTCAATTTCGGCTATTTACTTTTTTAATTAGTATTTCGCAAAAAAAAATATCTAAACACAAATATAAATATAGACATAACATTGTATTTTCCAAAACGTCCTAATGACGGCAAGCCTATGGGATGGGATTCGATTAAATGGTCAGGTTTCATTGAGCCCTGTAATATGTGGGACGCTCGAATTATTCGTAATCGTCCATTTACGCCTGTGCTCGTCGTTTAACCACACGTCTATGAATTAATGGAATTTTATATTAAAATGTGTACAATTCATGTATACGACAGGACGACGTCTAACTGTAATAGCGATGGTGGTAGATTCGATTCTCTTTCGGGGAAATATAGGTAAGTAATTAAATTAGATAAAGCGCGGCTTGCAACATGCTATGTTTAAAAAAATCTGCTGAAAGGAGAGAGTATCTTTACGCTAGGTTCCTTCTGCCTACTGCTGTTACTATTTATCTCGATACCGGAGCGAAAAAAAAATAAAAATATTTATAATAATATTTAATTTCCCCGAGTGAAATTAGAACCTAAAACTTGTCGCGTTTAATCATAATACAAAAAATCTATAAAACTTCTAAATTATCCGGTAAAATAATATATCAAAATAATATAATATCTCAACAACAATATAACTTCGAGCGGCCGAAGTGGCCAACCTACTCGTGCCAATTAATATTTGATAATACGATACCGAGCTCGTGTACAATCAGTGCACTTGATGTATTCGCACGTCTTCATTTAGATACGTACAGACGTTTAATTTACGTAAGTTGTAACCAGGAAACCGTAATGTGGTAATTGAAATTGAGAGTCTTACCCAATAATATCTTGAAATTTTATGGAAAGTCGAAAACACAGTATTTTAACACTAAGTTCTTTCTGCTTACTTGGTTTATGTTTATAGACATTGGGGCAAGTGCAATGGCGCAGGGTCACAAGGAAAAACATGTAACAGAAAAAAATAAAAGGGTTTATCTTAAATTAAGTTAAATATTTATTGCTTATATTAATATAATTGTCAGACTCGAGTGAAAAGCTGTAGCTTAATACTTATTAATACCTTATATTATTTCATATGATAAAACTTAAATACACCTTTATCTTACACCCGAGTCTAACATAACTAGATATTCTCTTTGACACAAACCATCCTCTTTGTGAGATATGAATCCACTATCACCATACTGTTAAGAAAAGTACAATAAACATGTGCGAACTATGCTAAGATGATTACGTACTTACGATAGATGTGTGGGAGGGAGGGGGGGGTGTTAATGTCTAGGAGGGGGGGGGGCTAGATATGAGATACGGAGTGTCTTAGCACCAGGTTGCACTACCCCGCTATTTGCGTGATACAACGTTATAATTACACTTTACACTTTACACTAGACATATAAATTAAAAATAATAAAAGTGTTCCAAAAAAAAAGCAAAAACTAATTTAAAAATACAATTACCCTTTTTGTACATTTTACTGCAACGAAGTTTATAACCTCTTTATTACAGTTTAAAGTTTATACTATCATTCTCCAAGGAAATGGCACGGAATGCCAGTTTTAATCCGCAAGATGAATTGAGTACCATCTTAAGAATGCCAAAGAAACCTTCGGGGAAGATTAATGAGTGAATTAGTCATTGTGGTAATACGGACTTAATAGTTGTGCTTGCCACCAAAAGTCACTGCGTTTAAATAATTGATTTCATTATTACAATATATATTTATTAGATATATTATATATATATTTATATATATTATTTACACCTACTTTATAGGTGTATATTATGTATATTTGATTCCAGTTGCGGCGCAGAGATACTGATTGCGACTGTGGGTTCGATTCTCATTTCAAGAAATTAAATATTTAATATTTTCATTTCACTCTGGTATCGAGACAAAAGGTGGCGTTGAGTTCCGTCACTTTAGAAATATCTGACTACTTAACGGTTGTAGATACAATTCTATTTTGGGGCATATGGAAAAGTATGTGAAGATGCGAAGCAAAAAAATTCATTACCAACTACAAAATGAAATATAGCGGTATACGTTGAAATATTTAACTTAAAATACGAATAAAAGATAGAATGCCAATAAATAATAAGATAGAATAGCTACGAGTGGGTACTACAAAGAAACTTTATAATTACGTAATAAAAAAATATTATACTAGACTATAAGTATATAGATTAATTGGCTGAAACTCTTGGACGATATCCAAAATGGCGTGAGTTCAAATCCAAATTCCGGATACGTTTAAAATTTTTATAATTTGGATTATAAATAATGCCATAAATTATTATAAAATTAGTATGTCGCTCACGACTACACGATCATTAATATTTTTAAGACTCCCGCTGTATCCCGAATAAAGCAGGGTAGGCAGGGGAGCGGCGGGACTTAGTAACGCGGGTTATCATTACGTGAACTATTTTCATTTGAAAATAGTTCATTGAAATCATCCATATTTTCATTGATTATTAAGGTATTAAATAATAAGGTAATTTCCCCAAGTGGGTATCGAAGCCACAACCGTCGGCGGTAAATGGGGAACGTAGTATCTAACCACTAGGTTCCCTCTGCCTAACCCGCTATATGCGGGATACAGCGTGAAGCTAAAATATCAACGTATCTTATAATGTTAGGACGATCTTTAGATAATCTATACTATATAATCGCTATATGCAAATTGCTTTGTGTAAATCCGTCTGAGCTTTGGTCACTTAATTACTCTATAACGTGTAGTGCTATGTACATAATTTAAGAAAATGTCTGTCAAATCACTTGATACACTCTATGGTATGACACTTTATTCTACACCATAATTATGTGGAAACGAACCACTCAACACATAATATGATTAATTTCGGAGCGGAGAACGTAGAAGATAATGTCGATACAATGTTTGAAGCCTGCCCTTTGCACTTTTTGGCTGCTTCGTGGTTATGTTTTATTTTTACTTACGGTTTATGCTTATTTATAATTTTAAATTTATACACACATGGCTAGTTATTCGTGAAAGTAACTTAATCATATACTGTATTAATACGATATGAAATTGGATTGGTGAATGCATAAAACGATCTTTGGGCGACATCAAACCAAATATCAATGTAATACGAGATGGAAGTACACTAACTTGCAAATATAATAAGGCTTATAGGTAAAAAAAAACGTGTGAAATCTTGAGCTTGAATTTTATTCCGAGTGAAGACAGAATATGGATGCCGAGCACCCCTATAGATCTCCTTTTCTTTCGTCGGCGAAATCGAAAAAGACACATTATATTTTACATTAAGCACTTATTTGAAAATAGTCCCAATACGCTACGGACGATACAAAAGTAATTTCAACAGTTATAAACTCTGAAATGTAAATTAAATAGACCTGCAAATACGATGCGGTTGCAACGCTGGAACTAAAACTTGCCGGTATCGGAGCGTAAACAGTAGCTTATAGGCGGTGATAACATCTCACTTAGTTTAAGTTTAATAGGGTTGACTGATACATATTATTAAATGCTTTTAAAAAATATATATTATGAAATATATATATATTCGTATATATATATATAATGTGCAATTTCCCCCGATGTTTGAGGCATTCAGTGTTGAATGACGAAACTCAACACGAACAAATATTTGTCTAGTTACTAGAGTGAAATAATAAAAATAATTTACTTTCCCGAATAGAAATCGTACCCACACCTGTCATCAAAAATAATTTTGATGCAATATATTCGTAACAAAAACACATCCCTAGTCCAGTATGATGAAGTTTGTCGCATCTTAGCTCACAACTTTTGTGCAATTAAACGACGCTCCGTCAGAATGTATCGGAAATTTAATAGTCCAATAAATACAGCTTTCTTCGGTGACTTGAATGTATTTAAGATTGTCTTTAGTGACTTGTCAAGTTACTAAACACTTGGGAAAATAATTATTCAATATTTTATAATTACTTTAGTTAGAGCTTGGTTTTTTCACGTTCGCAAATTTTTTGCGAGATAAATGCTTATCTTATACGTTTTCCAAATAATGATTTATCTTTCACACTCACGTGTGGAATAATACTTTAAAAATGTTAAAAATAGTTAGAGATTTTTTTTTGACATAATACGCGGTGTTTAACGCCTTAAATTACGTAAAACCTATCTACAAAGCGCGGTGTTCAGACAATCATCAAGTTAATCGAACATTGATCGGATTTTGGTGAATGCAGTATCTTAATAAAGTTTCGGGATGTCTACAATCTTTGTTGACTTTTATATTTATAAAAATATGTTGTATATAATATATAAAAGGCAAATAAATATATATATTTGCCTTTTATATTTATTAAAATATAAAAGGCAACATAAAGATATAATGTTTCATATTATAAAAACCGCTGCAACCGCTTATTGAAGAAAATCACAATTCAAATGACCGAAATCATAAACAGAAACTGATACGAGACTGAAATTTAACTATTATAAAAGACATTGCCTGTTGAGTGGCAGGAATCAACTAAACGTGGTTGTCTTGTTACAAACGAAAATATTATTATAAAACACTTTTTAAGTGGGAATCGAATCCGCAACTGTCGCGCTTAAAGCCACACGTTGTGCCACTGTCTCACGACCAGGAAAAAAGTAAATCAATACTTACGAACCTACAGAGGCATATTTTGATATTTTCCTGAAAGCCCCCATAAAACTAACAAGTTGCACGCATTGAAAATTACCTGCCTTTCAATTTATCCCTTCCCACCTTCACCTACTGTAACGACAAGCCCTATAAATATCCCTTAGCTTGTCAAAGTAAGGGCGAGTAATAATTTTTAATAATAAAAAAAAACTATCTGAAATAAACAAAATGTAAAGAATTATATTTTACTAAGTGTAATATAACTTAAAAAGGAAAGGAAATTGTAGGAAAGGAAATTTTATGAAGATAAATTATGGCTTTTATAACATGTAATTTGGATGTATACTTTTCGAGAAAATGTAAAATTAAAACAATTCAACGCTCGGTTTACGGCCGCAAGCCTGGGTTCGAGTCCCGCAGGGGGTACCCTTGCCGCCGGTGACATTCTCTCAAGCAGCCACAAAGTGTTTGCACATTCTCGAATTTTGAAAAATTAAAAATTTCTGTATGAATTATAATATAATCAATCTGTTGGCAAATAAAATAATTATAGCTATAATATTTTTGTTTATATAGAATTCATCATGAAATCAAAAATATTCCAGATATTATTTTATCTTTTTCAATATGTGAATAATTACAAACTCTTTGTCTTACCAGATCGAGAAAATTAAAATAGTTCATAAGTGTCGTATCCGCATCCGTCACGTTTACATTCTGACGCTGCGCTGCTGCACCATGACGGCTTTAAATTGGGGCCTAATACGTGTTGGTATGTGGTCGTACACAGGATTTTCTTATAAGACTAAAAAATATAACCTCTATGCGGTCCAATTTTTGTAAGAAATATATATCTAAAGAAAAGCAGCAGAGTTTAGCATAAAAATAGTGCTATTTTGTGAAAATTTGCGAGCGCTGGATGCAAAAGCTTTTCTTTCATAATAGCTGGAAAAGATAATAATCTAAGGAAACAAATTAGAAAAGCTGAGATAAAATCTTTATCTGAACATGTTTTATTCAATTTTATTTTAAATTGGAAAGATATTTATAGTGAAGTCAGCATTTTTATGACGAAATCACTATTTTTCGAAAAATATATCCTCTTTTTCTTTTTTATGGATATGTTTTGATGTGTCATGTGTGTGTGTTCAACAGTGGTGGGTTTACCAGCAGATGGAGTAGGCTAAAGCCTAGGTTGGCAGATTTTGAATGGTTGGCAAATTTTATCGATCAATTTGTTTTACTACTTCATAGAAATTATTAAGAAATTATGTACCTATGTACAATATAGGAACATAGAAACATAAAATAAACTAAAAAAATAACGTTCTAAAAATTCGGTAGACCTTTTACCACTTGATGACACGAAAATAGAAGAAGCTTCCCTGTGCCTACGTACCACTACACTATGTCCGCGGGATTCAGCATGATAACACAAAACTAATTTCACAATCTATTCAATAAACGTATTCGCGACATAAGGTTTCGTCGAAACACTGTCTAAACTCTAAAGGGTCGTCATTATCATAACAATACAACAGTACAAAATTGCAACCTTAACTTTCTATAGAGATGTTTATTCCGGCCTCTCAAAGCTCTTCTATTGTACTCTTATTTTAATTTAGTACAACCAAGTTCGTTTTAGATTACGGTTCCCCTGATTCGTCAGCGATCTTGAATGAGAGAAAGCTTGTCATATTTGACTTTTTATATATTTTTAACAAATGTTTTTTGAGCCGTCGTGGTGCAGAGGAATTACAGAGTATAATCAATAGAGTGCGGTAAGGGCTTATACGTATGTTTGATGAGATGATTTTTTTAGCTCTACACTGTATTCTGCACATAGCTGGGTAGACAGAGGGAACCTAGGAACCTATTATTGACACACTCCTTTCCAATTAAGATACATCCGTTCCCCAATTTCGGCCCCCCTTATTGAGGCATTGTGAGTTGAGTTGCAGAACTCAGTATTTATAATAACAAATACATAAATATAAATCAAAACTATTACAAACTTCAAATTACCAAATGAAAAACTTTTTAAATACTGTAAGATTATATTCACTGAAAAAGTAATAACAAAGTAGTATTAGACTTAAATGAAACTGTCAATAGTATAGAATGTTTTTTTTTTACTCAACTCACCTAACTCATTTGTAAATGGTAAATATATAATAGGCTTATAATGTTAATTTATTTAAAAAAAAAAAATTATTTTGGAAAAAGTTTTAGATTAATGGACAGATAAAAAATTTGAATTTTACTACTGTTCATACTGTTGACATTTTCATACTGTTATGAAAATGATATTATTTTGGGCGCCTGCGACTAAAATAAATAATTCCTAAAGTTAAAAATTCGTTTTATATATTATGTATCTTGTACAGATGTAGAAATTAAGAGGGAAGTAGATATAAGAACATATGTATCGACGTGAGATCACATGTGATGTACATGTACACAGGGACATTCAGGGGCTTCTATGATGACAGAACCGTCGCATTTACAGTCAATCTCTAATTTTAATTAATAATTTTCTGTAGACATTCCATAATAACAGATTGATATTGGTTATATTAGTGGCGCCGTAGCGGACTGCTATTAATCTACGTCGCGCGAAACGTTATTAATGAACGTTCGTTTTCAATAACGTACCTGTGTTCGTTCATCGAATATTCATATTATTTTATTCATTTTAATTTTCATATACTGACTGAAAAGGGGACACGCGGGAAGGAATCACTTTCATATTCTCGCTGGGGCAACAAAAATGAAAAGTAGTATTGAGTTCCGCCACTCAAAGCACAATTTCTCTAAATGTTGGCAGTGCATGAGGAACGGGGTGTCTAACCGATAAAATTTATCTGCCTACCCTGCTATTTATATGTAAATATATATGCAGGGGATATATAAAGAGAGAGAAGGTAGGTAACAAAGAAATTGGAGTGTCTTGACACTAAATGGTCTCTTCCGGCATAAGTAGGAGAGGTGTAAATACAAAACAAGAGATGTTAAGTCACATCACCTCTATTTCTTTGCATTTGCAAAATGGAGAGCATGCCCACAAAGATAAGAGAATTTAATTATTATTTCTAATTCTAAGACCAATTTATGCGATAAAATACCTGAAACTATTTTCTTATATAATAAGTGTGAATCTTGAACTAATAGTCTTAGGATAGCCGATATACGATATACACGAAGCGTGACGCGAACATTAATCATGTGATTGGGGAAATCTCAAATACATACTATATGTAAAGTATGGAATAAAACACGTCGATAAGTTTCTTACGCAAAGTCGCAGATTGTGAAAGTGTATAACGAGAACAGACACACCGGTGCACCACGACAGCCTCATTATAAATACATATTACGCCAAAATCCCACTACTATTTATTCTCTTCTGTAATGTGGGTATCAAATGAAAGGGCTTGCCGAGAATAATAAAAAAAATGTGTTATCACTCTAAATCTAATACTTTATAGCACTGTTTTTTGTGTACAAAACTGTAGATGTGTGTATAAAAATATAGATTTTAAAAAGCCTTTTTTAAGCCTGTAACATCGATTGATTGACTTTGACTTGTGTAATTTGGCGATGACGCCCATCTGCATTGGTATACGACCTGTCCAGGCGAAGGACAACTCTAAAATCAAACCCAGAACTGTGTTTCCCCGTGCAAAAGTGAGCTTAAAACACTGACTGAGTGGTATCGGGGTGTAATATGATGTCATGATATGATGCCACTAGTACCGACGATAATTTCTTCGGTACTAGTGAGACCAAAGTGGTAAAAACAGAAATATCAACACAAGACAAGAGAAGACTAGAGAAAAAGGATTTAAAACGGCAAGAAAAACTTGCTAAAAGACTCAACGAAAGACGTGATCTGGACAATAGCGAAACACCTACTCAACGACAGTTAAGGCAAGCCAATATCGCAGTGAATTAGCCCAGGCTATTTCTGATTTTAGATATATTTTTTTTGTTTTGTTGCCTACATTGAAAAATATTGTTTATCTTTGCTTTTCGCACGTTTTATAGTAGAATTAATTAAACGATTAAACGAAACCAAAAAAAAAGCCGATAGTGTCGACTTCCAGTTATGCAGGAAAAGGTTACACATATGATTTAGATTACATTAGGATTTTCTTTAAGCAAAATTAAATGAAAGAATGGCGATGTACTGTCTCAAGAAGGTAGATCTTAAAAAAAATTATGAACTTTAAAATATTAAAAATATGACACTATTTTTAATAATCTTATATTTTTACTCTTTTTAATATATTTTTTTCATAATTTCTTTTATAATTTTATATTAACTGCAAAAAATATATATTCATATTTTTTTAATTCTTAAAGTGTTATTCGATACTTAGTAAATAAAATAATTCGTAGAAAACGCATAAAAGGTTAACCATAGCGGGATTTACACCTGTATCAAGAGGCACGGGTTCCAATCTTGTTACCTTCAAAATTTTGCGCTATATCTCGGACATAGTTCCCATTAAAACACCGGAGACATTGCGTGTTGAGTGGTGGAGTTCAACGCCGCGCTTTGTCTTGTACCTAGAGCGAGGAAATGAAAATATTCAATATTTTATTCCCCCATTTACAATCATACAATTGCGCACTGCGCCACGACGGCCTTAAGTAAAAATATCATTTTCTTATAAAAAATATTGTATACTATAATAATTTATATAAAAGATTGAACCTGCGATCATTTGTCTTGAGCAGTATTGCTCTGACACAACGAAGACGTATACCATTAAGAATAGCTTTTTTTTAAAAAAAAAACTGTTGAAATCACAGCAATTTTCACCATACGAGTTGAGTTAAAAAGTAATTTAACATCTTGACACGTCATCTGAAACCTTGCCCCGGTTATCTTCGCCCCTTATTTTTCCTTAACGCCGTATACTGTTAAGTAAATGTATATAATGTCTCTCACATTAAGGTGTTCTGTAGACTTACGACAGAAATGTACTGTCGATTTTATTTTTATGGGTGCTATTATAATTTTTATAGCTGGACGCTGTTTCCCACATACAGCATGGTTAAGACACACCGTTCCCATCTACTTTTTGCCATATTTTTGACAATGTGTGTTGAGTGGCGGGGAACGCCGCGGTATTTTGCCTTGTCATAAAAGCGAGGAAATGAAAATATTAAATAAGTAATTCTTCCGAGTTGGAATAGAATCCACAATACTTAACACCTGCGCTACTTCGGCCTACGGTTTTATTTAACATAGCAGGGAAGATATGGAGTCTACTATATGGGCGAAAATATTATGAAGACGTTAAAAGTCGTAAGTTGGTAGTTGAATTCAATTTTTTCTCTTTGAAAATATCGCGGGTCGGAAGCAATTAACTTAATAGATGTTGCTTTAAAACATTGTTAGCCAACTTTACACTTTCTTTATGAGAAACAAGCGCCCAGCCAGGTTAAACAAAAAAAATAACTTTCTATGGTCCATTTGGTAGTATAATTTCTCTTTTAAATTCATGTGATAGAAAAATAACTTTTAAAGATTTCCTTTTACTTTTCATGAAATATACTTCAGCTTTTACACCATTTGCTGTGGTTAACGTTCCTTGAAGATGCAATCCTAAGGAGTGTAAAGGAAGTAAAATTTGATTTGATTTTTGATTCCTCTTAAACTATTTTTATCAAAATTTTTGAAAGAGAAGTTTTGGAATGACTTAACAAATATAGAAATAAACATTCAGAAATTATGTAAATCTGTCACATCATACCAGAAAGACAACCTTAGTCGCTTAAATTATTGCACTGTATTTTTTTAGCTTCACGCTATATCCCGCGTATAGCATGAT
The DNA here is from genome assembly GCA_037355905.1 of Heliconius aoede. Classification (NCBI taxonomy): domain Eukaryota; kingdom Metazoa; phylum Arthropoda; class Insecta; order Lepidoptera; family Nymphalidae; genus Heliconius; species Heliconius aoede. Next base: position 939,359 of record JBAIZZ010000153.1, read on the forward strand.
AAGCAGAACCAACTTAATGTCTTCGTGCACCACTTTCTCCTGAATCTAAGACATTGTAATGAATGGTGGAACGCCACACAATACCTCAACAAAGTGTGAAATTAAAATATTTCCCTACTCTGAGTCAGGATCGAACTCATCCACATCCACCATGCTGTGATGGTATTGACTAAATTTTCTAATACAACATCCTAAATAATAATCAAAATATATTAAATAAACGTAAAATATGGGTGGCCAGTAATGTCTCTCTCCGCCGTCCCTTTAGTGTTTATTGTCCAAAACTTCTTGTTTATTTAGAGTTTTACGTTTTATAAATTGTGGGCTCATTTAAAAGTTTATTATGAACGAGAGGCCCTCCGGCGAACGTTAAAATTGTTTTGACCGTCGTTTTCGAGATATTCTTTTAGTGATTTAGAAGTTTAAAAGATGCTTAATATAAGGCAGCCTTTTTTAGAGTTTTTCTGATTTTCCCTTTTTGATCTTGTCTATTAAATGGCACAACTCGACCACGAACTTGTTTGTGAAAATGGAGAAAATTATTGGTTGTAGATTCAAATTCCATTTGAACTATTTATTTGTATAATAGAACATAGTATAGTAAATTATTTAGTAAGTAATTAACTATTAATCAATTTTCATAACCCATTAAGACCACCACGATAAATAAGGCTTTCGATTAAAAAAAACCGCACACAAGTCGGTTCATAACATCACAAGTCAAACTTATAACACTCGGCTTTTTGCGTCGGGGTTAAAAATAGGCAATTTAAAAAAATATATATTAATCTTGAAATTTTTATCGAGACCGGGGAAAGAACAATACTTAAGAAAACGTATCATAAAATTTGGGTGGGACTCGAACTCAAATCCTTTTAGAAACCACCACCAATCACCAAACCACTAACATTCATCGTGGCGTAGTGTTTGGTTGAAAAAAAAAACTGCCAAGACAAAGTAGAGCACGCTGTACTCCGAATATGGATACAGCGTGAACGTACGGCAGAGAGAAAATTTAGTGAAAAGACACTCTGTTCCCGAATTTTTGGCTAATTTAAAAAAAAAATTGTGCGTTGAGTGGTGAAACACAATGTCGCTCTTAGTCTTGCTGGCAGTGCAATGAAATTATAATAATCATTAAATCCACCGAGTTGTTATCAAATCTACAATTGTCAATCTCAATCACAATCTTCAATTTTTGTTTAATAATTATGTCCATATATAATATATCATTAAGAAATATTATTTGAATCATATGTGCCCTAGCTAAGGCTAATTTACAAATGGAGGCCATGTTATACTTACATTTACAGCCTAACGAGGCCCAGCTACTACATATAAGACTCCATCAAAATATGTCAAACATGTCAGAATTGATACGTACCTGTGTTAGCTTCAACACGGTTAGATTAATTGCTGTCTCGCTTACATCTAAGGATGGATTATAAACGAGCGTTTATTAAATTTTATGGTAATGTTGTGAAATATAAGTAAAATAACAGTTTTAGCAGGTTGAATTGAGAAAGTCCACCATGGATAGTGGCATTACAGAGATAAGTTTCCTATATAATTTATATTATTATTAGTGTTGTAAATCAGATCAGTCTGACTGGTGATTTTGACCAGGTCATCAATTGATCTGGGGTGCGCGTGTTTTATCTTCCAAATGAATGGAAAGTGGAAATACTTTTTTCTTACTGTTTATTGCCACCTTGTAATATTTATGTGGATATAAGGAACCATAGTGAAATACATTATTATTTATATAACAATGTATTAATATTTTCCTTCATTCACCTGATAGGGAAACGAACCCCTTACCGTCGTGTTCCATCCACAAGCCTGTGCAAATTAACATGCAAAGGCGCTAAAAACAGTGTATTCGCATTGGTAAAAAAAGTATAACAGCCTAGTTTGTAAATTTCCTACACTTGTCTAAATTTTAAACAAATATTGCAAGCACGTTGTCGCCGCCATGCAAATTAGGCAAACAGTGCGTCAGCGTGATTGATTCCAAGGGAATAAATTTGAGTCGTTACTGTTACTGTACATGTATAACTTTTTTTAGTTCCATTCTGTGTGTGATCTGTGACATAGTTCTATAAACTAGCGATTTAAACCCTACTTTTTCTGCTGTTACTATATTAATATGCTTTATGTAATTATAATTAGATTAAATCAGCTTCACTCTGTATGCCGCACACAGCAGAGTAGGCAGACGGAAAACCAGTGTTAAGGCACTCCATTCCGATTGAAGAAATTAAACTTTCGTGGGTGAGTTAAATATTTTCATTTCTTCGCTCTGGTGGCGAGGCAAAGCCCGGCGTTGATTTCCGCTCAACCCAAAGCTTCAAAATTTCGTAAAAGATCCCTTTACGAAATCGATATACGATACGATCATTCTTTGCGAAAGTATCTTAATGAAAACGAAGTGTTTCAACACTATGTTTACAGGTTCCCTCTTCTTACTCTGTTATTTGCGAAATATACTGTGAAGCTAAGCTAACAATATCCTAACTTATTTGGACTTGTATTTAAATTTGCACGTAACTATGGAAACCAACTCGTAATTTATCTGAAAGCTTTCGTTAGATAAATATTTGGGCTCTACGTCCCGTGAAATATCGACCATCTATCTAGAATTGAAGACTCCATTCATTCTACAATACATAGACAAAGATAGACAAAGATAGACAAATTCATGCTTGTCGCTTAGAACCATGACAATCGAGTGACTTTGAAATATTAATGAATGTACAGCGCCAGCTCGGTTTAGAATCTGGAGTACGTTTTCATACAATCTGATCGGAGTTTATATAGAGATTTATTTTATTGTGTGTAATGCTTAATATTTTAATAATATACATATTTTTTAAAAATATAATTTTTTTTTAATATCCCCGTTCAGTTTACTTCCACTCAGCTCGCACTCAATTCGGACGGAAAGCAAAGAACAGACTGTTCTTTACATTAAGTTCTCCTGCGTATTCTTTATTTGTTCTACACATTTCTCTTTTTGCGTTAGATATTATTTGCTGAGTATTGTAACCTAAAGCAACACCGTATGTATTTGAACCCCATATACGTAAAGTGGAAAAGTTCCTAAACCCCACACGATACTGATTTATCTATTTTATTTAAAACTTCAAATTTATACATTTGTCCTTGTGTTGAAGCCAGCCGTGGCGCAAGGACACAATCGTGTGACTGTAGAAACGACAAGCTGTATGTTTAATCCTCTATAGAAGAAATAAAATATTAAATATTTTCAATTCTTCACTCTGGTGTGTAGGTGTGGCGTTGAGTTCTGCCACTCAACGCGCAAGGCCTCCAAAATTCGGAACGCAGGTGTTTTAATGAGAATGGAATGTCTATACATTAGGTTCCCAGGGTTTTCTGTCCACCCCAATGCCGCAATTTCTTTTATTACGAGAATGAAAATAATTATTTCCCCAGAGTGATAGACGAACCCATTACCATCACGATTAGTCAGCACCCTGTGCCAATATGCCACGACGACCTCATTGATAAAAAGTATTAATATTATTAATAGATATCATATATTTACGGTGAAAACAATATTTTAAGTATTTCAAGTCACAATAACACCGTTTTATTATTATCTAATAGAAAAATAATGTGACATATACAAACTGTTTAGAAACGTATTAAAACTTAAACGTAGCGGGATTTGAACCTGAGCGTCTGTGTGCGAAGTGTGAAATATCACCTTAAAACTTATAAAAATAACGTGATCCCTTTCTCGATATTTGCATTATCTAACACGGAGTGGTTATCACCTGAGATTCGCGTTCAACCAAATAAAATCTTAAGCTTTATACTGTTACAGATTTTGTTGCGTTTGATTCTACTATCCAGTCAAATGTGTCATAAGCTGAATTTATCCAGAAAAGCCAATAAAACCAACGGTTATTATTTCACATTCACATTTAAACGTTTTTTGAATCCCAATATTTAGGCATTCCATATTTTAGCGATTTTTTTTTCAAAGAGCAGAGTAGAGACGTTCTGAATTTTTAAAGCACCTTTCGTATTCCGTTTGCGCTTTCAAAACTGTAGAAGTACGGCATTAACCCTAATAGATCTGTGCCTTGAATAGATTTGTGTAGTCTGTGATCTAGATAATATCTATTAATAAACTAAAAATTTAATTAGCTTCTGTACCTGGTTGGTATATAACAGGGTAGGCAGAGGGAACATAGTGTTAAGACACTTTGTTTTTTCTTCAAATGGAAATAACTTATTTTTCCTAATTGAAAATTAACTCCTCGCCTGGAGGTGTATTGAGTGGTGGAACTCAGCGCTGCACTTTGTCCCAACATCGTTCAATTCAATCCTTTTTTTTATGATATAACTATACCTATGAAGTGCAAATATTGTAGTGACGCATGTACCATTATACGAACAGGGCACACGTTGTTTTCTCGGCTCCAGAAGTCTATCTGGCAAACTTTTGTTTTCTTCATATCCACTTAAGTGCTTGGTGGAAGTATAAAAGAAGGCAGATTAACGTGTAGGTAAGTTTGTGTAAGTTGCTTTATTATTTCATATATAGGCTTATTTCGTTCATTATAACTTGTTGTTCTGAGATATTTCTATAAAAGTTTGGGATATTATTGTTTGAATTGACTTAGATATTTATTTTTATCATATATCTTTTTTTATTTAGTAGAAACCCTTCTACTCGCGTTGTGAACCTGGTGCTAAAATATTTCGTTTTCCATTTCCCGTCCATTTTCGAGACAGTACAGAAAACAATTCATTCTTTTGAGTAGGAATCGAATCTACAACCGTCGCATATACAGTATGAGTTTGTGCCACGGCAGCCTCGAAAGAAAATTAAAATTAAAACAGAAATAAAGTGATTTCAAGTGATACTCGACGAAATAATTAAAATACGTTATGATTAGAAGTGGAAGGACCGTTCTCTTATTGAGAGTGCTTGTATTTTTTTTAATATTCTCCTACGAGTAGGGCCTGTTTTAATAACGCTTTCACAAATGGACCTTCCAATTAAAGGAAATGATAAAAAAAATGTTTTTTTTCCTAATGGTACGAAAACGGATCATATATACATTAATAAGTTGTAATATGCGTAAGAGAATTTCGACGTAGCTTCATGAGAACTGTGAACTGGAATAGGAACTTAAATACATAACTTTAATTTGCATCAAATTCAGCCAACGAGTGGAGTGGAGAACCGAGTGACATGTTAGTATAGTAAGCTACAAAAACAATTAAATTTAAAATACTTTATTAGTGCCATAAACCACGAATTTGATGAAATGAAAATTATTCCAAGCTTATTTTATTGTTGTTAAAGCTTCGTAATACAACGTCGTAAAAATCAGTTTAACGGTTAGATTGGATTGTTATAATAAACAATAAAATGTTATATTGTTTGAAAATCTGTTGCTGCGTCCCATAAAGATAGTACCTTAGGTCCTCTGTGCAATATGGAAAAAAATTTACGAATTTTTTTTCTTCTTCACGTTGTATCCCGTACACAGCAGGGTGGGCAGAGGGAACCTAGTGTTAAGACACTCCGTTTCCCACTTTTCGCCGAATTCTGTAGGCAATGCGTATTGAATGTTGGAACTCAACGCTGCACTTTACCTTAACACCAGAGCGAAGAAATGGAAATATACATTTAAGTTAATATTTCATCTTCCCGGTGGGGACCGAACCCACAATCAGTCGCGATTACAGTCACACTTTGCGCCTCTGCGCCACGACTGGTCTCAACTACAAAATATTAAAACGTCTAAAACATTTCAAAAGTTCTGGTAACAAGACAAACGCAATGATTCGAAAATTAGGTGGAAAGTAGGGAACGGAGTGAATCGACACTAGTTTTCTAATTTATTTATTTGAGATCCATTGCACGTCTAAAAAAAATTGAGAGTACAAAATATTAGCTATTCATTAATTTTTAACTAATATTGATAGCTTTTCTCTACATCCCTGTAAGTAATCTATGTGTGTATAAAAGAAATAGTTTATCCGATATCGGATATTAATCTAAAAGTAAATATAGATAAAAACTAAAGTACTGAAGGAAATAAATAAAATAAACAATGTCTGTCCATAACTAGCGAGATATTACGCATCTTATGAGTGGACAAAGCAGAGAGCACTAGAACTTTACACATAAAACCCCTTTTTATTTGTCAGATTGGTAAAGATTCCTTTGACTAGATGTGTGATGTTTGTTACGGGATGTAGCGTTTTTTCCTTATTTTCGTTATTTCCCTATGCATCACTTTTTAGTATCAATACCTTCTATGTTTTTCCATCATATCAAATGAAAATATTAATATTTTATTTGTGCGATGGGAATCGAATGCCCAACCTGCCTTGTGTCACTGTTCTACGATTGAGCTCACTTTTTTGTATCTTAAAGATTGTTCCCTAGCGGTGTCAGAGACCTCGCGGTGTCTGCATAAGTCTTTCGCCTCGTCCATTGTCATTAGCCTTTCATAATGTCCGGAGGGTCTCCATGTACGTCACATGACCCTCGTCCAGTAACATTGATAAAATATGAATTGTGAACCCTCCCGCACCACTTATGTAACTATTTTGTTGTCTATTCTCGTTTAACTTGTAACTGGTACCACACATAAGAGGGTCTCCGTTGAATCGTAAAACACAAGACTTCTGATGGTCGTAAACTTCAGATTTCCTCCATAGTGCTGATGAATTTTGCCTTTTTTCCAAGATATGTACAGCAAACGTATTTAACTATTCTCTTTATAGAACAATGTTGTTAAGTATAGGACATATTTTAGATATAATAAACTAGAGATACAGCCTTAGAGAGGTATTTCAGATTTTTTCTTTGTCACAATGATTATCACGACAGATACTGTAAAGATTGTATAGAATACAGTGTGTGACAGTAAGCACGACAGTTGTAGCTTTAATGTTCCATGGCAGAAATAATTGCATTTACATTATTTTAAACATTCAAAAGGCAATTTATCAAAACAAAGAAATAGAATGCTTTTAAGTTATTTCCACATTTTTTAAAGTATGCAAAGAAATGCTTTTCTGTTTCTGCCCATTTTAGAAACCCAATTCACCCATGCTCTTAAAAAATCGAAAAAAAATTATTAATTAGCTACATACAACATTTTGATTCTGTGTATAACCGCTAGGTCGATAAAATAAATAAAATTTATTTTTAAGTTAAAATACGTTGTTTCCACACATAATAAGTATATCACGTACTTTCTGTAACTGTCCGTTCAATTTTCGAGTAATAGTATGTTGAGAGTTGCTCAACAGATATTTTGACTCCACGACCTCCTTGTTCCAAAGACAAATCAACGATCGACGAACCAACGCCTCCGTTCACAACTTAATCTACGAGATATAAATTTGAAAATAAACAGCGAAACATTTATTAACACGATATTAAGTTACTTGAAAAATAATATTTTCTTTGTAAACTTTTGCGTTTCGGGGCAAAATTAGCTGTTGACGCGAAAAAATAACTTTCTTACTGCCAGGGTTCCTTACGAGAAATTAATGGAAACGAAAAAAATATATATATGGCAAAGTAATGTGGGCAGAGGGAACCGTCCATCCGCCTAGATTGATATAATTCATCCTCCCAAGTGGACATTGAACCCAAAACCGTCGCGTTTATAATCGATCGCCATACTATTACGCCACACAATGTCAAGTAGTATAAAAATGTCTTCTTCGATGGATATTATCTGATAAATCTATATTTAACTCTCTCTCTATAAAGAATAACAATATTTGTAGGAGTAAAGCGTGTAATGCATCTCATAGCGACATGTTTCTCCTATGATAATATCCTTATATTTTACATTGCAAAAATATCTTTTTTTTTTTGCTTCACGCTGTATACCACACATAGCAGGCAAAGGGTACCTGGGAACCCAGTGTTAAGGCACCCCGTGACAGTTGAAACAATTCTGTTATCCATTTTCCGCCGAAATGCATTTACCAGAATCGTTTTTCCTGAATAATAAATAATGAAAATATTAAATTTTTAATTACTTCGAATAGGAATTGAACCCACAACCTGTCGCGTCTAGATCAATCGCAAAGACTTAAATTCAATGTATACAGCCATTCATGGGGTGGCCCTACACTAGGTTTCCTCTATATATGACATATACAGCGTGAAGCTAAAAATAGACAATAATTAATAAGCGAAGGAACCCTCTCGACGTTATCTTAACATTTTCTTCAGCTTATTAAATTTATTTCTCATCTGACATTGAATAAATTTGTGATCATATTTTTCAGTTCTATTAAACTAGATTGGATGTTAACTTGCTTCGAAGTTTTATAAGCGTTGACGGCGTTTTTAAGATTTCTAAAGGACTCCTGTTTGGTGAAAGTGAACATGTTTTTGTCAATCTTCACGCGTTTTCAAAAAAAAAGCTTTTATACATATGTTAATATCTTTATATCTTAAAAAAATACTGAACTGATTTTGATGAAATTTTGATTATTTCATAAATGATGAATAGATTTTACTTCAATTAAAAAATATCACCTCGACACGATTTTTACTCACTTAGAAATTTGTAGACAAAGATACAGTTACGTTTAGCTCACCTACTTGTAAGCCTGAATAATGATAAATAACCAATATGAACCTGTAAGAGGCTGTCGTGGCTCAGCGGCACAAGGGTGTGACTGTTGAGTTCTGCCACTCAACACATAATGCCTCCAGAAATCGGCAGAAAGTGGGGAACGGAATGTCTTAACACTGGGTTCCCTCTGCCTACCCTGCTGTGTGCGGGATACAGCGTGAACCTGATTTTTTTTTTATGTATCTTAATAAAAAACCAATGAATCTTCATCATCAAAATATTTTTTCTTACAAGTATATATTTTTTTCTTTATCTTATTTTTACCGTACCTTGTCAAAATTGTGTTATATTATGTTTTAGTTATATTTATTATCTTTGTTTGTAACGACTTTTAAGACTGAAAATTTTTATTGAAATAAATATTCTAATTCCTCGAGCTGGGATCGAACCCATAACCAGTCGCGTTTACAGTCACACAATTGTGACCCTTCGTCACGAGGACCTCTTATATTTTAATAGGTTAATAGCTGTAGATAATAAATTTTATTTATTACTGATAACAAAATAAGTCTAAGACCATTAATTATACAGTTTACGCTTAGCAAGTACCGTCCAAAGGTAATTTTACGAGCTTTTACGTTTATTGAGTAATTTTATGGTTGTCTGTTTGTCTATGTTTAATACTTTTGTTTTTATTAATAATACTATATACATATTGATATGTATAGAAGGGATAGCGATGATTATGACTTCGATGCTATTCGAAGTAATAAATTATTTTTGGGATTGACCTCCATTCGAGAAATTAAAGACTCAATTAAAGTAAAATGCTTAGAGCTGGGTGTCTTAACAGTACGTTGTCGCTGACTCACTTGGTATATGTGGGAAGTAGCTTTAAGACAAAAGAAGTAATTAGAAATATTTTAGATATATAACATGTATATGAAAAAAATTAAAGTGGTTTAAATCAATAAATATATCTATACTAATAATATATTATAAAACTGAAGAGTTAGTTTGATTTACCGCACTGATCTCAGTATCGATAGTGCTACCATCGTCATTCACTTTACCTTTCCTCTACTGGAGCGACGCCACAAATGTTAAAGTCTAAGTCTATTTTATATATTACTTTTACAATAGAATCAAATAGGATTTTCATATAATTGTGTACAGAGTAGCCAACAAAACAAATATATCAACGTTAACAGTTCCATTAGTAAACAATGTAACGGTTACTCTGGGCTTTGATTGCTCTATAAAAAGGTAGTTGCTTCATTGCCTCTATAAAGTACTGGAATAACAGTTTATTTTAACTACCTAAGAAAACAATTGTAAGACCTTCAGGTAATGTTAGACGTTTATTACCGACAAGTCGAGAAAAATAGTTTGTTTTTTAAGTTCTCTTGAATCGGTTTAGTACCTATGTTTAAATTGCAATTTTATTTTTAACCGCCTTCGAAAAAGGACATTATAAGTTTGACACGTATGTATGTATGTCATTTTGTTGGATTTGGTTAAAATATGAATATGAAGGAAACTGAAATACAAATCATAATGTATTTGATGAACTGACTTGACGAATGATTGATGTATCGAGAAGGCATCGAACCCACAACTGTCACGTTTACAGTTGCAAGCGTGTGCCGCTGCGCCACGATGGCCTAAATCATATTTATACGGATAGTAAATTAGTTCTGTAATAATAATCAGTACAATAGACTTAAGCTGCATGCAAAGCGGCTTACATCGAGTGTATAATATGAATATTAGACGCTGTTGTGGTTCAGTTGGGTAATATTTAACTCTACCGTAGTACCGGTTAGTAGGATCAAATCCTTTTAAATCTAGACTATCTATAATAATATAAAACTACCCACTCTTCTATATACATATAGAATTATAAATAAAATTATTATAAAAATATTTTCACAATACTCCCAGCTGCTAAAGTTGAACTGAAACTAGTGTAAGTAATCCCTATTGTACTCGAACTATCTGCATCTAATACTACACGGCTTATCAACTATATTGGAAGCTTTAAAGGCTATAGTTCAAGTTTTATAGGGTTCAACTCAAAAGAAAAAATGGAACCCTTATAGAATGACCTTGGTGTCCGCCTGTCTGTCTGTATGTTTATATGTATGTCATGACCTCGTGGAAATCTCAAGATTGCTAATCGAAGAAGATACAAATAATATCAAATGTCTAGATCTAAATGTAACTCTATCAATATATATCAATATCTATAGTAGGGGACTGGAATGTCTTAATGAGAACGCGGTGTCTTAGCACTCCTCAGATTTCCAGGTTCTTTTTGCACATCTCGTTATGTGCGGAATATAGAGTGAACCAAAAAAGAAAAAGAAATTGTTACCGAGTGAATTCGAAATTGAACGGGACAGAACAAATGGGATTTTCCATTTTACTTCCTGAAGTCCACGCAATCAGAGTTGCTTGCGATAACTAGTTAGTTGCGAATAAATTTATATAATTTACTTTCTTAAGCAGTACAAGATGAAATGCAGTATCTCTATTAAATGAAACGGTCAAATCTAGTTATAAGTTACAGCTTCAGTTTAGATTGGTTCATGCATGTGTTATCTCCCTGAGGCACATAAGATTAACAATGTTGTATCTTCGAACGTTATAATTCTTGTACGTAGATTTGTATAAAATTTTAATCATAAAAACTGACTATATTGACTGTGAACAAAAACAATTGTGGGTTCGATCCGCGAATGAAAGTTATGAAAAAAAAAACATCTAGAAAGCTTGTTTTTAAAATATTTTTTAATTAATTAAAATTTTATTTTTTATTTCTCGCTATACCAAAGAGGAGATGAAATCAATTCATAGTCACATAGCAGTGCTGAGTTCTGTCGGGAGGATCTGCAGAAAGAACTGCCTTAAAGATACCGAGGTCAACACCGCGTTTTGTCTAACACAGCGTCGAAATATAATTGCACTTTATTATCAAAGCCAATCCAACAGATAAAATCACCAAAAAGCCATTCGGCAGCAGAAGAACAGGCCTAGGTAGTAAGTTCGATCCTCGGTCAGGGGAAAAATATTTTCATTCTCTTGCTCCGGTAAGACTAAATTCCACTAGTCAATAGTGCAATGTATTTTAATAAAGGAAAAAAAGGAGTAAGTAATTCAACACATTATTTTATTTTTGTAATATTAAATATTAAAAGACATATTTAAAAAATCTGAATTTGAATCCACAAGACCTATGAATATGGCACATAAGTCAACTAAGTATAAAAATATACCATGGTAGTATTTATTTGTTATATTCTACAAAAATCACGGCAAATCTCACTTCAATTTTTTGTATTCAAGAACTTTGAAGTATTCGTTAGCTTTTGCGATGATAGAGACTCCAATCCCCTCGTTACAACGAAATGCTCATTTTAGTTTAACAATGGTATTATTTTATCTCAGTATCTGTTTTTCAAAATTTTATTTTTAGCTTACTGTGTATCGCTCACATAGGGTAGATAGAGAGAACCTAATGTTAAGACACTCCGTTTTTCACTTCCTGCCCAATTTTCATGATGTAGGTTGAAATACCGCGGTTTGTATCGCTATCAAAACAAGGAAATAAAAATAATGAGTTCCCCGAGTTAACAGATACCATAACCGTTTGTTTAAAGTCAGACGCTGTGGCGCTGCGCATCGATGACCTCTTTCTTTTTTAGTTTCACTCTGTCGCGTAAAACAGTGTAATCAGAGGGAATGTAGGAGCCTAGTGTTAAGACACTCCGTTTCGCCTTTTCCACCGAGTTCTTGAGGCATAGCGTGTTGAATGGTGGTTATCAGAGTCAAAAAATAAAAAAAAATTAAAATTTCATTTCCCCGATCTTTATTATTTTATTTTATTTATTTATCTGACATTTTTATTAAGTGACATCTTACAAGTAACAGCAGAAGCTTGTTGAAACAAGCTCTTAGTATTAAATAGTTAATCTTTTTCAAAACAGATGGCGCTTTATAAAAAATCATACAAAATTCTGCTTGTTTTTATGTACTAATATTTGCATTGTTTATTATTTTGTTACTTCCTGATCGATTACTTTAAGAATTTCAGATCAATTCACAAATTCAAACAATATTTCAATTTTATGTTTACGAAATATTGCATAAGAAATTTACTTATACTAAAAGGATTTCTTACTTTTAGAACTAAATTTATTTGGTACAATCATGATAAATTTAGCGTTTCGTAACAATATTTTTTTATAAAAGTTCAATTATATTGGCATAGATGGCGTTATCAACTATCTTATTTACAATAAAACTAAAAGCTTTAAGATTTTTCGCCCATAGACCCACTTTCTGCCATTTGTCTTAACAATGAGTACGAATCGAATCCACAACCATCACGTTTATAATCAAATAAATCACGCTGTGCTACGACGGCCTACATTAATATTATATTCACATTAGTTTTGTTTCACACAGGTTAGTGAGATCTTATTATCGATCATATAAAGACGTGTCCAGTAACATAATAATCTATTTATCCATTTGTTATTTTCTATTGTGACAATTTAAAGTTATAAATTATATGAATATAGTAAAAATAATGTGATTTATAAGTGAAGTGACTATAATATAGTAAATTATACAGAAAATTTAATTTGAGAATAATATTGCAATGCAACCAAAGAAACAAGGAAAGGACAATATAAATAACCTGTTTGATGAACGAACGATGAGATCTAAAATATTTTGAAAAGCAGGTTTATTAGAATTTGAAGTTTTATAATAATTACTATTTTTGTCAATTTATCGTATTGTGACGCAATGCAATAATAACGTTTCTACTTATTCATGTTGAATCCTGGCAATAATTCGGCGGAGAGTAGAGAACGACAGTGTATTAATGAAGTTATTAAGAGCAAATTGTTTTATAACTAAAAATTTAAAAAAATAATAATAATAAGAGGGAAGGCAGGGGGAACCTAGTGTTAAGACATTCCTTTCCCCACTTTATGCAGTAATTTGGAGGCATTGGGTGTTGAGAGGCGCATTTCAACGCCGCCCTTTGCCTCGCCACCAGAGCGAAGAAATGAAAATATAAATTTATATAAATATTTTATTTCTTCGAGTGAGGATCGAACCCACAACCAGTCGATTTTGCATTACACTTTGTACCCTTGCGTTACGACTGGCCACTTATAACTTTAAGGTTCTCTAGGCTCTGCCTACCTTACTGTGTGCAGAATACAGCGTGAACCTAAAAATGATTCTGTAATTACTCCAAATGAACTTGATTTAAAACCAAAGTCCCTATAAAGTATAACTAAAGTAATGAAATATATTAAAACGTATTCTGCTTATCAAACTCTTTGAAATGTCTTGACCCCACTTGCATAAAGATAAATAATTATAGGTTATCCATTATTTTCAGATAAAAGTTAAAGATTTATAATGAAGAAGAAAATGAAGATTGTATATTATTTTTATGTAATATTATCTTGTGCCGTACTAGAAGTTAAAAATACTCAAGTTCACAGTAGACCTGAATACGCCAGAAATTGTTGTAAAGGCAACGAAGAAATTACGTCACATTTCTTTCCCGGTATAAGCGGCGGTTACAGAATTGTTATCGGGAAAAAAATATCCTCTGGGACAGAAGTTAGAGTAAAACTGGACGCTGAAGCGAATGTGATTTTAGTAAGTTACTTTTTAAATTCCCACTATGACATTCCATTACTCATTAATAGATAGAAGACACTCCGTTCCCCAAGTCCACCGAATTCTCCAGTCCAGGTCATGAAAATAAACATGTGTCCAAATTTCACGTTTCTATCATCAGAGGTTATAGCTGTGCGTGCGTCTTGCCTAGGCAACTGACGTGACATAATCTGAAACGTGTCATGTCATATCTATAAAATATGTCACATATGTCATAATATTATAGATATACATATAAAAGTTATTTACTTTCCTCCGTTTGATTACATATAGCCTATATAATCTGTTTTAAATTTCAGGACAATTCTAATGCCAAATTTATAACAGACAGAGATCCTATAGATAACGTTTTTAATTTTTTAATTTTGGAAGATACAGAAAATTTTTTATTTACTATAAATGGGAAGGGATATCCGCACCAGCCACCTTACATATTGAGTTTAAAAATAAATGGACAAGAAAATTGCAAAGATCCTGATCTAGTAAGTATTAGATTATTTATCTACACTAATGACCTCAAGATGACAACAAACACGATGGTTGTGGGTTTGATCTCCACTCTCCACAATTTTTTTTCTCTTGACCACTCTAGAGGAGTGTAGACGTGTAGACGTCGTTATCGCGTTGATATCTGCAACACATTAGGTTCCCTCTGCCTATCCAGTATGCGAGATATAGGTAGATATTTGAAAAAAAATCAGATAGAGGAACGTTTAACTGTTTACCATACTAATTGGCGTAAAAATGAAAAAAAAAAATTTTAACTTTGATTCTTCTCAACCTCAATATTATGTGATTTTGAAGAATGCATGTTATTTTTTTTTAATTTATATACTAACCCAGTTTTTTTCAAATTTTAGACATATTTCGATACAACTGCTCATTTAACAGATGTAACGAAATTTTGGAGTGTAGCACCAAATAAATCATGTGGTCGCCGAAGGATAAATCAACACTCGACACCGTTGATAGTTAGTGGATCTGGAGCGAAGGCTGGCGACTGGCCGTGGCATACAGCCATATATAGATTGAAAGGGGGGAATTTAGAATATATATGTGGAGGAACGCTTTTATCAACATTTTTAGTTTTAACAGGTAAATAAAAGAATTTACGGAGCCATTTTGCTATTTAGATGTACCCAATTTGTGGCATCTTTGCCTATTGTTATATTTATATTTTGATGTATAGCCTACTCTTTGCTAAAAATTTTATTTAGAATCTTATAAGATCACTATGGCTTTCCGTTCGTCCATCGGTTCATCTTTCTATCTGTCTGTCTGTCAAGAGCTTTTATCTCAGGAATGCTTGGAGATATCGAGGTGAAACTGATACTTAGATCTGCGATTGGTATTTCTACATTTATTTTATAAAATGATATGGCCGTTTATATGGCAATAAACGCGAATTGATACACTGGAAAAGGAAACAAAATAAATAGGGTACTTCATGTTGACCTATAATTCTAAAAGCTTCAATACATATAAGCAATACATTTGTGATTAAATCTTAAAAAATAATAGCCTAAAAAGGGGCAAAATTTGGTAGTAAAGCAGTTCAAATAAATTATTAGATAAAAGGGCTCTGGCAAAGCTCGATTTGAATTTCAGAAACAGCTTGAGACCTCCAGTTTTCATACGGAACGGCGAGCTGGACTCGCGCTTGTCTGGTTTTTATAAATCCAAATTTGTCAGTTTTGAAACTATTACTTTCTTGCAGCTGCTCATTGTGCCACAATCCGAGGAACACCAGTAAATCCAGAAATTCTTGGAGTAACTTTGGGGAAATATGCTCTCATTGGACAAGAAATAACCAATCAGGATAGAGAGGTATATGAAAATTGATTTTATATCAACGAGTTTTTTTATCCTCAACAAATCTACTATAAAATAGTTTTATAGTAGATTTGTTGAGGTTTACAGTCACTTTTTTATATATTTTCAGGTATATAAAGTAATTGTACATGAAGATTTTAATCATAAGACATTGAATAATGATATAGCACTGTTGAAACTGAGTTCAGAAGCTGTTTTTAACAATTATGTCCAGCCAGCTTGCATATGGCTTGATGAAATATACGATCAGTTACAATCATATGAAATAAGGGGTACGGTAAGGAATTTTTATTTTTAACTTCTTAACGCATTCTTTTAGCATAACGCTGTATCCCACACTTAGCAGGGTAGGCAGAGGAAACCTGGAAACTTAGTGCTAAGACACTAAATTCCCATTAAAATACTTTCGTTCCCCACTTTCCACCGAATTCTGGAGTGCCGGAACTCAACGCTGCCAGTTTGGTTTTTGTGTTTTCATTTCTCTTATTAAAACATAGTTCAAAAACGTAACATATTTTTAAGTTATTGTCAATATGATTTGGTTACTTCACGCTTACAACATTTTTTTTTCTTTTCAGTTCCTTTTTACGCATATTGCTAGGAGGCAAATGGAACCTTATATAAAAACACTGCGCTCCCTACTTTTAAGATTTTAAAAACAACATTATGAAATATTGGCGTAACTCAAGACCGCGCTTTGTCTATAAGAATTTCGACGGTTATGGTGTCGCTTATATTTTCACATTTAAATATTTTGTAATGTAAGTTTTCAGGTGACAGGATGGGGTATAGATCAATTAGAAAAATTATCGAAAAACCTTCGAGAAGCCACAATGCCTATAGCAGCTGACGTCACTTGTATTAGATATGAGCCACTTTTCTACACTAATATGCTAAATGGAAAGAAATTTTGCGCTGGTTACAATAATGGTGGGTTTACGCTCTATACCGCATAGGCAGAGGGAAACTAAGCTTAATACACTCCGTTTCTCACTTTCTCTGCCTGTTGAGTGGCAGAATTCAACTTTTGTTTGTCTTGTTATCAAAGCAAGAAAATGAATACAGTTCATTCCCCCAAATGCTAATCTTCTAAAAATTGTCTCTGTAGCGTTCTTTAAGTTTTTTGACAACGATCTCTCCGTTTTATACAAATCGATGTCAAAAAAGACTAATAGCATTTGAACAACTTATTTTTTGACTTTATATTACTAGTTAAGAATCTACTATACTATACTATAGTAGATTAAGTTACATTTATAAAATGTACACATATTTTAGGCACCGCAGCATGTAATGGAGACAGTGGTGGTGGTTTCATGGTGTTTGTACGTGATGCTGAAAAAGACTACGGCTATTTACTTAATGATATACCAGGAGCTTGGTATGTCAAAGGAATCGTATCTCTAACGCTTGCTCGTAAAGATTCTGATGTTTGTGATCCAAGTGCCTATACTGTGTACACTGATGTAGCCAAATACAGAGATTGGATATTAAATTATATGAATTGAACAGTTTTTTTTATTACTAGCCAACACAAAAAAACGTAGGTTTCCATTTTTTTCTTTGCAACTTAACCCTCTTTGCCGTATTGCAGAGTAGGCAGAAAGAACCTAACGTTAAACCTTCATTCATACTTTTCGCCTATTTTTTGAAGCATTGCATGTTAAACGCCACGTATTATTTACCAAAGCGGATATAAAAATGATGAGTCACTTAATTGAATCAGGATTTCCAAGGATAAAATGTAAAGTTATATTATTTTTAGGTATCCGTACCTCAAAAGGTAGGACCACTTTTTGTCCGTCTGCACGTCTGTCAATACCATTTTTCTCGAGATCCTAAATATTAAGATCAAGCCAATATGAAAATGTTCCGCAGGTCCCTTGCACCTACAATAGAAATAAAAGAAAAATTAAAATGTATTGGTATTTCAAAGAAAAAAGTAATTACAATCTCTTATTTGTTTTGTAAACTTAAATATCTTAAATTTGTAAGCTTTTAGGTTATATTTCTAGTTGACCTACAATGTTCTCAGTGGGATTTCCGATGCGATTTGCTTCACTATAAGAGCGACGAAATTAAAATATTAAATATTTCCTCGAGTGATAATCGAATACACAACCGTGCACGTTTATATAATATATATACTTGTGCCCTTGCGCAACGAAATGACACGAATGGAATGGAGTATTAAGCGTGTTGAGATAAAAATTGTATATATGATTATTATTTGTTTTTATTATATAAAATGTTTATTTAAAGCATCAATGACTAGTATTAGCATCCAAACGACCGGTTTTTGCTTATACTTATTTTAAAAGGTTTTCCTTAAAACTTTATACTGAATCAAAGTCGTTTCGTATAAGCAAATTGTGTGATTTAGATTCCTCAGGACATTCGATTTGTGTTTAAAAGATTTAATTATTCTTGAATATTATAATATTCAAGAATACTCATAACACACAACATAAAAAATATTTAATTAATTGCCGTTTATTTGATACACAAAAAAAATGTTTAAAGCAAAAGTATATACACAAAAAATATATAATATAAAAAAAATAAATACAAAAAAAAAAATATCCTCAAAGGAGTTGTTCATAAGTTTAATTTTGCTGGAGGAAAAACCGTGTGTACTAACATTCTCGTGGTATTTATAGATAGGATTTAATATTATACACAATGTTCTTAGTTCATTCTTCCGTTAAACGTATCGGAGTGAAGTTGTTCGATATGGTAAACATCTAACTATTGAGCGAGTGCAGCGTTAAGTTCTAAACAAAATAATTGTAATACAAGTTTGTGGTTTGTAGTTTTGAAAATTTGACGAAAAGAGAGGCAGCGGGTTAATCCTGCAAGAAGTTGAAAAAATTATCATAGTTTAAGGTGGTGTGAATATAATTTTAAATGATTCTTAGGTGATTGATAATAGCAATATAGAAATTATTTTTATATGTTTTTCGATTAGGAAAAAAATGAAGCTGGTACTATCAGTTTTCTTTTATACAATCATCAAAGTCAGTGGCGACGATGACTCTGGATGGTCATTGGTAGGCAATCCATTAGTCGCGGCACATCCATGCAACGGTTCAACAGACATACAGCTTATGTATGAACCTGGAAGATCCCCCAAAGAAGAAAATATATATAATCTCTGGATTAATAAGAAATTTCCCAAGCACTCAATCATTAAATTGAAATTTGATAAAGGTGCTACTGTAATATTGGTAAGACTTAAATTTTAATATTTTTTGCCGGTATGGCATTATGGGGTAATCTATTCTGGACAGTGGTGGATTAGATTTATTCCTAATTTTCGTTCGCTTTATGTGGCTTGTTGCTCTGTTTTAGCTGGTGATTGAAATAAAAGTTATACTGCATTGTGCTCATTTCGTGAATTCTTTTATTACGGCCATATACCACACATAAAATAAAATAACGAATGAAAAAAAAATAACAGCTAGAGTAATATTGTTTAATACATAATATTTAGGTTCCCATCCCAAATTACCAGAAATATCAAAGAGCTTGCTCAAAATTTCCTATTATTCTTTTTTAATCTCACGCTACGGTAGAATACGCTGTATGCGTGGTACCAGAATTATGGTAATTTTGGTTATATATAAAGTTTGCAATTTAAAAAAAATCGGTAATGTGTAGTTGGAATCGCCCACCAAGGGTTCGGTTCCAATCTCAGAATTGTTGGAAATTGTATTGTATGTAGGTAAATGAGATTTGAAGAAATTGTAAAATTTAAACCCAAAACTATGCTTATATTATAAGAAGTTTGCTTATGTAAGACCTTAACATATACATATTTTTTTCAGACTAACGAAACTTTTGCAAGAATAGACCTTGACAAGGGTGCAAACCACGCATTCAGAATTAAGTTTTATGATTCACACGATGGAATTGGTTTTCAAGTACAAGGATGTGCACTTGGAATCGTTCCATATATTCGAAGTGTTAATATAAACACAAAGGAGTATTGCCAAGAACCTTTATTGGTAAGCTCTATTAAAGTAAAGTTCATAAATTCAAGCTCAAACTTTTAGGTAGTTTTTTTAGTAGTTTTCCTCCTAGTTTTCCTCAAATTACTATTTCTCTGGTTGTAGCTCGGTCGGCCAGTTTTTCTTATAAGAGCCGGGAATAAGCTTGAGCGTTGCTATTTTTGACAAGAATATGACATGACAAGAATATTACGTTTAAGACAAGGTTGACCTTATATATATTTTAGAGCCATTGCATGTCGAAATTGAACACCAATTTTGTATTGTTACCAGAGCGACAAAACAAATAATTATCTACCTTGAGTCGGAATTGAACTCATAAACGTCGCATTTACAGTCTATGCCACGATGGTCTTAATTTTATTTCTATTTATACAATAAAAAATATTATCATTATTAGATATAATAAAGAATATAAGAATAAAAATTATAATCATTATAAACATAGGGCTTTTTGGATTCTTATATCGAAGGATACAAAATTCAGGCTCAAACTTCATGTACACAACAACAAGGACAACAAAACGAAGATCACGACAAAGAGAAAATACAACAACAGCAACAAAAATATGAATGTGGAAGACGTCAGACACCTTCGAATGTTTTAAGTGAAAACGGAGAAGCGCAGCATGGCGACTGGCCATGGCACACTGCTGTGTTTAAAAAAGATGAAAATTCTAAGTTGACTTATATATGTGGTGGAACACTTATAAGTAATTTTCACGTGTTAACTGGTAATATTTATTAATTTATCACTTACAATTAAAAATATATCCGTATAATATAAGTTTAAGGCCCTGTTAATTGTCAAGCACCTATACCAGACGTATAGCTATATTTTCTCCTCAAAAAATTCTTGCACACCCATATCAAAAACTACTGCACCGATTTTGATGAAACATTGCCTAAGTCGACCTATTTAATCATCTATATTCAATTTTTAAATAGTCAGAAATCGCGCTCTGCGTGTTCTCTTTTCCTCTTTCTTTTATAGAAGAGTGCACTTGTCTCCAACATACGTGCAAAAACAAGCACCAGCTCCACATGAGGCACTAGCAAATAGTTTTACCATTTTTTGCATTTTTACATTTAGGGCAAACATGTTCGTTCTTTTTTCATTATAGATAATTATTTTAAATGAAAAGAAATAACCAGTTTAATCGGGTATGCATAATATGTCTACTGACTAACTGTATCCAAAATTTTAAGAGTATCCTAGATGGTAGGTCATAATACATATATTTACAATACCAAATATATTTATTTATATTTTTAACACAGCTGCCCACTGCGTCTCTAGACATGGGATTGCGTTAGAGCAAAAAAGGTTAACCATGGCTCTTGGCAAAAATAATTTGTTCCAAGATACCGAAACTGGAGCTGAATGGAAAGAGGTATATTTTAATTATTTTATTTCTAACTTATTTTAAATTATTTTTAATTACCTCTGCCAATCTTGTTTAGCGGGAAAACACACTACATAATTTTGAAATAAGGAAATTGTGATTTCCATTTATTACTCTATTTTTTATCGAGAATTAACCCCAAACGCTCACAGTTTACCATGTTACAATTTAAGTAATACGATTTTTAATAAACTTTATACGATTTTTATTGTAGTTTAGATAATTTTGTATATTTTGTATAATTTTTATATGTATGCGTAGACATTCCTATGTAAGCACCTTAATTATTTATTTTTTAAATTCCTAAGGTAGGAAAAATTACTGTTCATGAAAACTTCTTGTACAAGAGCCTAGTCAATGACATAGCTCTGGTGAAATTGAAAAACGAAGTAACCTTCACGAAATTCATTCAGCCAGCTTGCTTGTGGTACAATAATGCTCAAAAGAAACTGCCATCCGGACCAATCATGGGGACCGTAAGTCTTTGCTTCTATGGCATTATCTTTTATATTTTTTAAGCTGTAACATATATTTATTGGATTGACCAATTAAGTTACGTTATTGTCATATATGTGTTTTAAATTTAAAATACTCAATATGCTAACATAATTATAATATTTTTAATAATTTCAGATAGTTGGATGGGGTATTAATGAAAAAGACAATGTGCCGATTAAACTCAATCAAGCACAATTTCCTATAGTGCCAGATAATATCTGTATACTAAACAAACCAGATTATTATTTAAAAGTCTTAAATGGCTTGAGATTTTGTGCTGGAAATCTAGAAGGTATGTTATCGGTTGTACTTTTTTTATGGTAAAGGACACGGCAAAAGAGCGTTAGGGTCACCTGATGGTAAGTGATCACCGCCGCCCACGACCCCATGCAACACCAGATGAGCCACAGGTGCGTTGCCGGCCTTTAAAGTAGAGTTGGGCGCCGGAGCCCGGCATCACCTAATGCGAAACGAAGTGGTAATAGTGGCAAAAGCCACTACTTCACGCTGGTTTTAAATGTCGGGGGTGGGATTAATCCGGTCGAGTCTGCCCATGCGTGTTGCCATTACTGGCGACGTTACTCTACCACACGTACATTAGTCGCCTCTTACGACACCGACAGTACCAGGGTGATGCTATTCTAGGCCGGGATCACACGGCATAAAAGAAACAATATAATTTGTTAGAAAAACTACCATTTTAGCTTTTATCTAAGTCATAGATTTCGGAACAATAACTATAAATTTTTTTGTCTGTGCGATATAAATGCAGGTTGAATCTTATATTTTGGTAAACTTTCTTTAATAACTGTGTAGTGTTTCATTACAAATCGGTTCATAAAAAAATAAAAAATTAACAATAAATATTTTGTTTTTTATTGAGTTGCCTGACACTTTAGCTTTCAATCTCAGGATATTGTCTTGAATCGATCATATAATTAGACCACAAAATAATTCAGATTAATAAAATAAATATAAAGGCCGCCATTGCTCTTTTTGGTTTTTTTATAAATTATTATAAATTGTATTTTCTTTTTGTTTTTTAGAGCAATAAAGTATTGTTATTTCTATTATTTAATACTCGTGTAATTCAAGCAGGTAGCGACTTTAAAATATATATTTACCCGACTCAAGGCGAAGCGCGGCGTTAGATTTCGAATTGTAACATAGATGGCGCTGAACGAAGTTAGATCGCGCTATCGTTACGTTCACATCGAATGCATATAAATCGGGGACATATATCGTTTCCTCGCTTTCTCTTACCTAAAGAGCGAAGAAATGGAAATATAATATTTTTGAAATTACAGTTATCTAAATAGATATGCTGTAAATATATTACTATCGATGTCGAATATGTATACTATCGGTTGACATATTTACACTATCGGTGTCGAATACCAAATATTTAAGTGTCGATAGTTCAATCACCGTAGTATTTAGTGATGAACATAGGAATTTGGACACTAAAAACAACATTGATATAATTTTCCATTTAATAATATATAATAAAACTTTAAGAAATGGAATATATTTGCGAAGTAGACTACTAGTTGTTTTTCGCTAAAAATAACTAATAGAATATAAATATATGATTTATTTTTTCAAATTTTGTCTGATTTCGAAGAAACACGTGATGTAGAACCGTTGTGGTAAAGCTAAACTAAAAGAAAAAAAATTAAATGCGTCCATTACATAAAACTTATAACAATAACGATCCTGCTAAAGTATGCATATAAGCATTTTACAGTGATATATCGAAATTGAAGATTGAAACAATGAAATGCTATCTTAGTGAAAGGTGTTATTAATATTCTATTTATTGCGACTTACTTATAAGAGATTATAAATGAGATATTACTACCACTCAAATAATTTAAAATTACAAATATAAATAGAAAATGATTAATTTCGATCTGCCGGTTTGAACAAGCAGTGACATTAATTTTGGTGGAAAGTGTGGAGAGTCTTACTTTTCGGGAACAGTAGGTTCCCTCTGCTTACTCTACTACGAAAATTATATAAAAATTATCTCTTTTCTTTTGATTCACAGTTGCAGTAGCATGTAATGGCGACAGTGGCGGAGGCTTCCACGTCTTCATACCGGACGATATAAGTGACAATTCCACTACCGGAGTGTGGCATGTCCGAGGTATTATATCAATGGCCGTGCCCAGCCAGAATAATTACATTTGTAGCACTGACCACTATACAGTGTTCACAGATGTCGACAAATATAGAGAATGGATATCAGATAACATAATATAATATTAATGTATTACCCGACTGTGTAAAGTAGTTAATCTTGCAAAAACAGAAATAAAGATTGTTGTGAAAACTTGTTTAATAAAAAATATATCCAAACTCACATTTTTTCAATACCTATACCAATAATTCATCACTTTAACTATTCATTTTGACAAGGATATAAAAAACACCGGTTTTTAGCAAATTTTAAGATTTTTTTCCTCAAGTTGTTTACCGTTTTGAATATATGAGCTGTTTCATTTATATTGTTTTTTTAAAGAATATACCTAGATCGAAGATTAGCTTCTGGTATATTCAGACAGACATTCTGTCAAATCAAATCTCACTAAGGGAAATTAATTATTTTCATTTCACCGCTCTGGTAGCAAGTACACGGTGAACATTAAAAAAAATATCTTCTTGAAAATTTGAGTCTTGAAAATTTTGTAAAAAATATATTTTAACCAATATATTATAGAATATATAAGATATATGACGGCTGATTATAATATCGATATTATTTAAATGATTTTAATAATTATGGTAACTTCCTGTTGGTTTTTTTTATTTTATCATTCAACTCATAATATCTAGAATTTTGGAGGAAAACAGAAAACGAGATGTTTTGGGTTTTTTAAACTTGTATAGGTAAGGTTTATAAATGGAATAAGAAAAGATTGAATAGTGTAAGTCAAAGATTCTGATATTTGAAAGATATGAAGAAAGACCAAAATGCAAGATGAGTGTAAATAGTAAGATATAAGAAGAGGTGAGCGACGTGGTACGTTTGGGAAGTAATTTCAGTAGCTGCTGGTGACAGGATTAAGGGTACTTTAAGGGCACGTATCATTATATACGGTGTATTGATAACGATGCCGTTATACGGCAGCGAAACGTGGGTATTACGATCACTTCGTTGGATATGGGGAATGAAGAGGTAAACAGAACTAAGAAGGTACTAGTGACGATGTCACGATGAGAATAAAGAAGAATCTGCTCAAAAGATTTATGAAGAAAAAGTGAGTGGTAAGAGAGGTAGGGGGAGACCTCGATTGATCTTCAAAATTAGAAAGAGGAAGGTCAGGTAAAAGCAAAGGCTCCTTATGGTTTTTATGTGACCTTCTTGCTGAGGAGAAAATGGTATGCGGACGCTGTAGCGTCTAGGTATTCTGTAATTATTGTTTTCTTCTTCATGTTAAATGAAAAGTTAAATACTGTTTGCTCCATAACTCTTATTTTTTCACTATTTGTATTACATACGACAGGGTAGGGAAAGGGGACCTAGTGTTAAAACACTCAGTTCCCCACTTTCTGTCACAACCATCGTGCTCTTGAAGAATACATATTTATGCTTTAAATAAAACAAAAAAATAATCATATTTGCCATTTATTAATTTTGCATATGGGTTTCTATCCATTTTGTATATTTGGAGACATCAGTGTAAACACCAAAGTAATCCGGATCGCATATTGGTGAATCCGTTCTTGATACGGTCAATGAGACGATGCCGCGGACATACCAAGCGCCGGAGAGTGTTGTATTGTAGTTTGTTTTGTCGGAGAGTTTATCGGGA
Source organism: Heliconius aoede (assembly GCA_037355905.1). Classification (NCBI taxonomy): domain Eukaryota; kingdom Metazoa; phylum Arthropoda; class Insecta; order Lepidoptera; family Nymphalidae; genus Heliconius; species Heliconius aoede. The sequence goes on from JBAIZZ010000153.1 coordinate 965,230, forward strand.
AGGAAGACTTGGAAGGCGCTGCCGCTATCCCCATTACACGCAGAGACTCCTGAAAACGATATTTAGGATGCACACGGGGTGATTTAGATTTCTAATTTCAATTTTAGGCAACTGTATCGCAATGTGATAACTGTTATTGTGGCAGCAAAATATTGTAAAAGTCTACAGAGATGCTAATAATATAAATAAGCGCCGTCACTTGATGAGAACGTTTTATAAATAAGTAGTTTTCTCTCCTTATTATGTAATGATACTATAAAAGATGAACTGCCGTATGAAAAAAGTGTAATAAGTAGCCTACCTGCTATATGTGGGAGAAAAATTTATCACTGTAACGTGACGGTTGTGAGTTCGATTTCCACTCGAGGGAATTAATTATTCCTTCGCTCTGGACCATTGCAAAAGACTGGCGTTGAGTTTCACCACTCAACACGCAATGCCTCGAGAATTTCAGCCAAAAGAGAAGACCTAATATGCTCTGCTGTGTGTGGGATAATAATAAAATTATTTGTATAACTATGTTTTGTATTTCTTAGTTCTTACCACTCTCTATATATCCAGCACAAAATCTATGTTCATCGAGAATTTTCGAATAAAATAGTGGCTTACTCTTGATGCACATAATGTCTGATACTATCGGCAATTGCGCTTTATTTAACTGAGGCGACAATTTGTCTGTATTGTCAAAACCCCAACCGACAACCTGAAACATATTGTTAATATATTATATATATATATATTAACATTTATATAGGAAAATAAAGATTATAAAAAAAATTATAAATACTTACAGTACCCAAAATTTCCTTCGATGGAAGTTTATCATGCGCACCAGAGTACCACAGGCAAGCTGGTTGAACGTAATCCGTGAATTTAACTTCACTTTTTAACTTCAGCAGGGCTATGTCATGGTCTAATTGTTTATAGCTGAAATGTTCATGAAGTATCACCTTGTACACCTGAGAATGAGAAGATTTATTTATATTATACTCGTAGTTTATACACACTAAGAAAACAATTTAAAATGTACGAAAAAAGTGAATACAATTTGACACTCATCTCTCGTGTTAAGAAAAGTTTTTATAAATTAAAAAATATGACAATTAATAAAATCATACTTCTCTTTCCTGTGTTTCAGCATCGCCTCCAATTAAATTGAACTTTCCAAGAACCACACTTAGCGCTTCCGGGACAACTGGGGCACCTCGTATAGAGGCGCAGTGCGCCGCTGTGGAAGACATATTTTATTAAAATTTTTATATACGGCAGAGAATAGGGCAGGCACCGGATTCCGGAGGCATTGGGTATTGAGAGGTGGAACTTTTAAATTTGGATTTTCCGATGAAAAAACGCAAAAATCCTTCAGCTTCGTAGGCAATTTTGATTTCATAATTAAAAAAACCGAACAAGCGTGAGTCGGGTTTACCCACCGAGGGTTCCGTACTTCCCCTCCGAGTAGAACCGGCACTGATAGTGACAAATAATTGTAATTATTTGAAAACCTGGATTTCGACCCTGGTATTTGTATACACTCGTATTAGGAAGCTCTCGTCGTCAAGGGTCATAAATAGTCCACACAAACAAAGTTGCGGGCGGCCACTGGTCTATAATAATTACCTGTTAAAACATAATAATTAGAAATTAGCGTTCCGCCGCATATATATTTTATTTCGGAGTGATGTAGTCTATATAACGCTACATGCCACGGCCAGTCACCAGCTTTAGTAGAAGCTCCGTTGACTATCAGTTCTGTGTGTACAATTTTTGGCCTTCCACAGTTACCTGGTGGTTCTTTAGTTACGCTTACCGCTCGGTCTTTATATCCTCTTATATAACCGTCCAAAATGCCCTGGAATTTAGGAATTAACAATTAAAATAACCTTAGATGAAGCTAATGAAGTTTCATCAGGAAGAGATATCGCGGCGTTGAGTTCCGCCACTTAGCAGTACTTTAATTTTGTTTTACTTCCACTTCTGGAAAAGACAAGTAAGGCCAGTGATAAAATTAACTTCGCAAAAATAATGAAGAAAAATTCATGACCAGAACATTATTTGTTTATTTAGGCTATTACCATCGTCTCGGAAGACAGCAGCCAGCAGTACTGAGAAGAACCGGCACCAAACTCAACAATTGTTCTTTGCAAAATGTAATTAACAATTAGTTTTTGAAGATCAGTTTGCTTGTAATATTTCGTTTATTTGAACACACTTATCCTAGGTGTTAAAAGTAATGATTCAAATAGAATAAAAAATATTGTATTGTTTATTTTTATTTTTCTCTATTTTTCAACGACGAGGCGCAACTGAAAGATAGTATAGTGTAATATAGCAAATGTAACTTACCACTCCTGCATTTCTACAATATTCTCTAGTGTTTATGTTGAGACTCTTAAAATATGGAACAACACCGCGCTTACGTCCTTGAACTGTGAAACTAAAGGAATTAACTGATTCGAAGAAAGAAATTATAAACCCGTTCTCTTCCGTTCCGTCGACGTCTATTCTTGCATATGATTTGTCGTCCTGGAAAATACAACCAAAATGAATATACATGATGGGAGAGAGAGTGACTAAATCAAACAATTTGTCCGAATCACAGCCGTAGTTGCAATCATAAAAGATTGAAAAAATAATAAATATTATTGTCATTGTATTCCTCATATATCAGAGTAGGCTGGGGGAACTAAGTGTTAAGACTCTCCATTCTCCAATTTCAGCTCAATTTTTGAGATATTGTGTATTGAATGGCGGTAATAGACGCTGATATGATGACGAAATCTCCCGAGTGGACCGAGTGGTAGAGGTCTCGCTTACGGTCACGACAGTATTTATTTTTTTAAAGTCAATAGTAAAGTACTTTTCTATAAAAATCATTGTTGATTATTATAGAAAAGTAAATTTTCTGAATATTACATATCTGGATATAATTTTTTTTATAAATATTAGTTGTTGTAGCTGTCGCTAAAAATATTTGGGAATGTTCTCTAAGTATTATTATCAAGGTTAAAACAAAACGAGATTCACCAAAAAATATGTAATGTAACAACTAGACCGTCGTGGCGCAGTGGTACAGTGTCAAACTGTAAACATGACGATTTGTTGCAAATTCAATGCCTACTCAGGTGAATATTAAAATCAAAATTATTTTCATTTTCTTGCTCGGGCTTAAAATGTGTGGTGTTGGGTTGCGTTACTCTACATTCAAGGTCACGAAAATTTGGCGGATAGTGGGAATCGAGGTTTTTTTTTAAAGAAGAAGAAAGAAGACCTTGGTTACCATTTTGCTTTGTACTTTTTATATTAGTTTTGTCTGTCAGGTCATGTGAAGGTCAAGTACGTGTTTATTAAGTCAAGTTAAAAAATAAATGTCAAAATATTTGAGTCTAAATAAATAATGATTTACAGTATATAAATTCTGATCACTTACTAGGATAACGCTAGTATCTATATCAAACTTGAGTCTGACAACAGAATGTCGTGGTAAATTCTTATGAACGGAGACAATGTACATGTTTTCTTCGTCTGGAGATCTACCAGATTCGTAGCTACCGAATATATCAGTGGAGCCATTACATGGGTAAAATCCTATTAAGACATTTCCCACGAAAGACCACCCATCTTCCGATGTGACGTTTAGGAATAATGTTACCACAAAACACAGAAACAATTTCATTTTATGATTCCACACTATTTTATTTTCTGTAAAAATATTCAAAATATATTTTTATAGTATAATTTTTAAGAAGAAAGGCACGTATCCACGTAAGAAAACGCAAAGTTCATATTACATACAAATAACATAAATTATAAAATATAATATGCAATGTATGTACAACCCAGTCGTGGTACAGTGGCACAAAGTGTGATTGTAAAACGTGGTTGTGGATTCGATCCGCTCTCGAGGAGATGAAATATTAAGTTAAATTTACATTTCCATTTCTTCGCTCTGGTGTCGAGTAAAATATAATAGTATATAAATTATATCATACGTTTTACGTTAGAAAAACTGAATTGTGAGACTTGTTATTTTTTTGTTAGTATGTCATCATGTGATACACAAAGTCAGCAACACAGTAATGGAATACTTTTAAAGGCTAGCATTAGACAATCGTTTTATTTAAAACCATAAAAATATAAAGAGCAGCGGTTATTTATATTACGAAATTTCAAATAATCATACTAACTAAATGTAACCTTATAAAACAATATTCTCCACGAATTTGAAAAATGATGGCTCACTTTATTAAATCAAAGTTGTATAATTTTGAGAATTAGGTGGAAAAATATTAAAAAATTGAGCTTATTTCAAATTTTTACTTACCTATTACAGTTTACAGGCTTCAAGCGTCAGAAGCAAGCTGAGCTTTTCAACAAATGCAACATAATATAATATTATGTGGCATGCAGAGCGACCTGCTAGATATATAATAAAAACAAGTTAAGAAGAATCTATAAGGCAAGTTATCCATAACAGGTTTTCGTATTACGTAGCTTCAAATGTGCTGATGCTAGTCTACTAAATTAAGCATTTTGTAATTACAGTTTTTTTTTTATGTTTGCCGTAGTAGCGCAGCGAGTTTCTTATTTACACACACATTATACATACATGTGTAATGAAATCAAACACCTCGATGCTTCTACAGAACTTAAATTTCTTCCAGAGCTATATACCATTGCGCTTGTACAATATTTACTTAAATTCTAACAATATGTTATTCTTGAGGATCTCTTTCGGCTCCAAGTCTAAGCGTCTCTCTTTTAACTATTTACTTTTTGAAAATATATTTTTATTAAACAAAGAGTTAACCTTTATTATAAAAATGTCAATTAACTTTACATTTTTGTAATAAATTACTGCGAATATCAAAACTATAAATGCAAAATCATTACACATATGTATAATGATTTTTATGGTGAATATTTTGAATTTTTGAATTTTTGATTGTATTAATAACAAAATACGCATTACCTCGCGTATACGATACCAGTGCGAGGAAATAAATGCCCGACTAGCTATAGTTATATTTGTAGCATTATATATACTTTATTACACTTAATAACAAAGATGTTGGTAAATGTGAATTACTTCATGAAATGCTACTATGGGGCAGTGCTGCAGTGCTGCAGAGCAACAAAAAAAAAAGAGATCCGTAATATATTTAAAATCTTAGTATATCTTCACGCTGTGTCGTGTTAAGACATTCCGTTCCCCACTTTCTGCCGAATTCGGTAGGCATTGCATGTTGTGGCAGAACTCAACACCGCACTTTCCCTCGACACCAGAACGAAGAAATGGAAATACAAACGTAAATAAATGATGTCTTTTTAAATTTTGTATTAGGCGAAAAAAACTGTCCAGTAGTTACTTATCATAATGTAAAAAAAACACCAAAAATAATATAATATACATAATATGTTTTATTGCATGTGGCTTAATATCCATTCTCTATATTTGTCAACATCTGTGAACACTGTATAATGGTCCCCACTACATTCGAGCTCCTCATTAGCTACGCCTAACGAAATTATGCCGCGGATGTACCAACTGCCACCAGTAGAGTTGTCACCCACTTTGTCTGGTACGAAAACATGAAAGCCACCACCGCTGTCACCGGTACAGGCTAACGCCTCTGTAAATTACAATATATATAAAAACTCCACAATACAGTTTAGATAAATAAAAATATTGTAATAAATGTTAATGAGTAAAATAACCGTTTAATAGTCCACCACAAAATTTCATGTCATTTAAGTAAATTGAATAAAACGACGGCTTATTTCGTAGACAAGTTATATGCGGTATCATCGGTATTTGGGCTTCAATCAGTTTATTGGCAAAAGTATTATCGTCAACAATACCCCAACCAATTATCTGAAAATATAAAAATTGTTTATCGGGTGAAGAGGAAAAGCATGTTCTTCAATATTGAATTACTGCGTCACAATGGGGTGAAAATAATAAAAAAAACGTATTAAATGATAGGTTTTTTAATGTAGTTTTTGATATTACATACTATATTTAGTTTCGGAAAATAATGTCCTCGAAGAGTGTGTTATAATTGTGATATGGAACAATTTTCAGAAGTTTTCTTTTCTATTTTAAAAGTATATGAGTACACGCTATATCCTAAAAGAATTACGGACTTCATTTATCAGAGGCGCGCGCATGTGCGCTAAGCTTAAGAATATTTCTAGTATTCATATTATTTACATTAAGGATTTCTCCTTTCCTGTTTCGCCTAACTAGCTTGCAAAATATATTTTGAACATGATGTTGAAAGAACCATGACGAAATTCATGTGTTGTAAAACTTTCAACCGGGCGCCGGGCGCAGTGATTTAAGACGAAGTTTCCATAGCGAAGCTTAAAAAACGTTACAACCGTGAAAAGTAAAATATATCATAGTTGCGATAGAATAAATAACTTACAGTCCCCATAATAGGTTTCGATGTAAGCCTTTCATTTGCATTAACGTTCCATAAGCAAGCTGGTTGAATGTTCTCAGTGAACGTTGCTTCAGTCTTCATTTTGAGCAGAGCAATATCATAATTGAGGTTTTCTCTATTGAAATTTTCATGATATATAGTTTTTTCTATCTGTAAGTTAAAGTGTATAATAACAGTTCGTGAGTCCTAACCTTAGTTTTCAATTGTGTGTGTAATCACCAAAATAAAGAAAAAAATTGCCTTTAAACAATATTGTTTTTTTATTTATTCATCATAATGAATAAATAAATAAAATCCGTTATAATGGATCAATAAACAAATCTAACTTTAAAAAAAACTAACTAACTAACACTAACAGTGATACAGACGTCAGACAGACGTCAACTCTGACTTTTATTAAGTCGATACACATATATGAAATATGTGACGCTACTGTCAATACGCGCTCGGCGTGCGACAAGACGTAGGTTGGATTCCCACTCCGTGAAATTAAATATTTAATATGTTCATTTCCTCCACACTGCTAACTAACTATGCAATGAGCGGTGTTCAGCTCCGCGATTCAATACGCAATGCCACGCTCGCTACCCAGGATCCCTCTGCTATGTGGGGGATACCGCGTGGAGATAAAATAATATTTATACTTCTTTTTCGTGCGTTCCCAGTTCCATACGTTGGTTCAAATAATATTTGCCGAGACCCACGGTTAGATTAGCAATTGCACCTGAATTTGGTAGGAAGACACAGTGGGCAGCTGGAAACGAGAAAAGGAAAGTATTTGGCATCTACATTAAATAACGAGCTTAAGGTCTTTAAAAAAATAATTAATAAATGAAAATTACCTGTTAAAACGTAATAGCTGGAAATAAGTGTACCGCCGCATAGGTATTGGCTTGGCTTGGAGTCGATTTTACGAAACAAAGCCACGTGCCACGGCCAGTCGTTACGCTGAGACTCCCCTTGCACACTTAATGGAATCACAATGTTTTTCCGTTTTCCGCAACTAACGTTTTGTTGTAATTTTAGTTCAGCACAAGAACTTTGAGCATTTAGTTTGTAACCTTCAATGTAAGAATCCAAAAATCCCTGTAATGCACGAGTTTTAAACTGCTTGTAGTCCCAATATCACCAAAAATTTCTTTGCTTACTTCAATTCATTTTATTTTCACTCGTATGTTACGAGTGTCGCTTTATTATTAATTCTTTCAAACTTTTTCTATTATTCAACATATATCTTAATTCGTTATCTGTCTGTATACTCATAGCGGTTATTGTTAATATCAACCACCAGTCTTCAGTGTTTTGTTATTTCATATTGATTATAAAATTATGATAAAATCACGGAGATTTTAAGATTCATTATTCTTATCGTAATTTACGCTGTGAAAACATCGTGCGCATGCGTACCGTCTACCTACATAACAGTAGATGTATAATATCTAAGCATTTTTCTATTAAATACGACAATTTTCGAAAAAACCAAATAAATTCTTAAACTTAAATTACGACGAATTTAGTAGATAACAGTATAGATAACGTTATTAAAATAATAATTAGTTTTTCATTTAAATATATATAAACAAACAGATTATAACATTTGTGTGTGCGTGATCAATTTACACACACACACACACATATATATATATATATATATATATATATATATATATATATATATATA